>JAOTIZ010000202.1:13079439-13101537 GCA_027123425.1 Erythroxylum panamense | reverse complement strand
TTAATTGACAGCCAAACAGTCAACTGGCTTTTAAAAAAAGCTCTTCTCAGAAAAGCTCTACTGACAAAAGCTCTACTAATAAAAGCTCTACTGATAAAAGCTCAACCAAACAGGCACTAAGACTGTTTAACAAGGCCTGGAGTTCTCGTTAGGACGAGAATATTCGTTAGTTTACAAAAGGTTGCAAAAACTTTGTCGTTTTAACGTGATCGATTAAGTGCCTTTTTTGAACAGCTTTTGAAAGGTGAATAACAAAAGTGAATAACTACTTTTTTATCATAATTTTTTTAAAAAAATAAATATTTAGCTGTAAAATAAAAAGTCACTTTTTCACTGAATATAACTTTTTTGATAGCTAAAATATATATTTTTTAGAAGCTCAAATTTAGAGCTTTAAAAAAATTAGGTAAAATTTTCATATCAATTAATGAGCCTATATTTAGTCTCATTTATCCTTATATTTTACACATAATTCTTACAATATTCACAAATTCATCTTCTTAACTATTTACTCAACTGAGATATTTATTTTGATATTATAATATTATTTAACTTTTTTATATGTTTTAATATTTATTTTTAATATTAGTTTTATTTCATACCAAAAAAATGAGACTATCTCTTTAAATAATTTCTTACAAGATAGTTATCTAAAATAATATATATTGTACTTTACATATTGTTTAATATACTTTAAATACTATTTATATGTATAAATAATTTTTATTATAAAATAAAATATAGTTAAAATTAATATTATTTTTTATTTTTATATTATTAAAAGGTCTATTTTATAAAGCTTATTTAAAAAAAATTTAAATGATAGTTAAATAATCATCTAGCTTGCTAAAAAAGTTAATATCAGAAAAACTCTTAAACAAAAAAAGATTACAACCAAACACAAGCTTAGACTATGTGAAAAATGGAACCAAGAAATTAGTATAACTCGGAGACTTCATGCTTATCGTTGTCATATCGAACAGCAGGGGGGGTTTAGCAAATAGACAAATCGGCCAAAAATATGCTTTGAAAACGAAAGTCATAGGAAGATGGATCTGAATAGCCCGTCCAATCAAAGCTGATACGGGTCTTTTATGGTCCCGGAGGGAGGGAGGGAGATGATGCAAAGGTTTGGTTTTGGAAATGGAGGACCAAGAAAGAAAGTTGCCAGTTGGGGATTTTGAAACCAAGAAACGCACCTGAGGAGGATTTTGGTGTTGCAGTGGGCCATCAGTACTGAAAAAAGGTGGCTTGCATGTGTTGGGGGTCTGGCAGGAGATAACAACAGTGCCAAATAGTAGAGCACTACTTTGCACAACGCCTGCCCCTGCCAAACTTACATTACAGGAATGGTCCCAGTCCCTGTCTCAGTCTCAGTCTCAGTTTCAGTCTCAGAAGTAAATACAACCCAACAAAATCAATACCCACCACCCTTTTTTTATGCCTTTATTCTTATTAAACATCAGCATGACTTCCCTCACAATGTTTCAATGATACAAAGGAACTTTATTTGATTCAGTTTCGCATATTCATCACATAACTATTACTTTAAGTTATTAGTGACCTGTGAATCAAAGATTTAAGCACTTGTCTTGCATATTCTTGATTAACTACAGAAAATGCTGTTCTTTATGAGCACGAAATAGAGGGCTTGCATTTTGTTTTGTGATTGGAAAGTTGCTTGTTATAAATTGGCTGTGCAACGGACAGTAGCTAGGTTGCAGTGTTCTTCTTTTGATATATCATGTGAACTGCAGTTTTTTTTTTTCCATGTGATTGCCTTTGGTCTCCCCTTCTTGTCCTAAGTAGAACCTGAGTCGATTTTTCCCGGATCCAAGTAAACATTATCAAATGAAAACAAGCCCTTGCAGTGGATGATTAGGCAAGCAGATCATGAGGGAAGAACAAAAGGAAAAGAAGCACCTCCCGGTTTAAAATAAACTGATTCTCAAACCTAGCATGTTTTGGAGATAGAGCCCTTTTTGTTGTTTGTAATGAACTTTTAACTCAAATGGTAAGTCGCCGTTTTTAAATTTGATCCCCTAAAAGTTAGAATGATCTCCTAAATTGCCATTAAAGCTTCCAAGAGCGTGGTCCAGTATTTATCAGAAAAAGAACAAAGAGAAGGTTTTCTTGAGAAAGAAAAAGAAGCGAGGGCCGAGGGTACTGCACTAGACACCAAAAGATATATGATATATACGTGGTTTTTTGAGAAATAGAATAAGGTCAGACAGTAAACGGTGTTGGGTACCAGAAGAAAGGGTTCGAGGTAAAGGAACAGAAAAAAAGTTAAAGAGTTCGTAGCAGTAAAAGCTCATACCGTACAATCTTTGCCAGTATCAGAGAGGCACAGCCTAAAGCATTCGTTTCAGATTGACACCAATCTTCTCTCTCACTCACAATCTCGCGTACATATATATATATATATTGTATATGTATTTATATGCTCACTTTGCATCAGTAAGACAGAATCAGACAGACGAGAAAAGATTAAATCTTTATTTGTGCTGTTAAATAAGTAAATGCACGCTTTACTACTCTTTAGTTTATGGGTTTCCGTAGAGTTGTCAGAGACAAGAGCTGCCGCACAGGTTAGCTCAGCTCTGCAAGCCACAGTAAACCAGAAAGAAAGAGAGAGAGAGTTGCAGTGACTCATTATATGAGCGGAGAGAGCGAGGTGTCTAATGTCAGAACCATTAGTTTTATCCACGTACAGAAGATTCTGCAAACCAATGGTCCCTGAAATAAATATACCCACTCTATTGCTCACCTCTCACAAGTTAGTCATCATTAAGAAGAAACTAGTTTTAGCTAGCCCTCCCAGACCCAGACACAACACTCCAACGTAAAAAGCACAACTTGAGTCAGGTCTAAACCATCTCTGTTTTCCACATCCTCACTCTTCCTTTTCTTCCATCGTGATGAATGGAAGAAGCAGGTTTCCTTTCACTCCAACTCAGTGGCAAGAGCTTGAGCATCAAGCTTTAATCTTTAAGTATATGGTGTCCGGCATTCCTATTCCTCCTGATCTCCTTTTCACTATCAAAAGGAGCTGCCCCGATTCTCCAGTACTGTCTTCAAGTCTCTTTTCTCGCCAACCGCCACACTGTAACAGCTCTGCTTGATGCTCAATCTTTACGCTTGTGCTTATTAATATTGCTGCAGGATTTTCTTTTAACTAGTTATGGTTTGGGTTTATTTGCAGTCGGATGGAACTGTTTCCAGATGGGTCTTGGGAGAAAAATCGATCCCGAACCAGGGAGATGCAGAAGAACGGATGGAAAGAAATGGAGGTGCTCAAAAGAAGCATACCCAGATTCGAAGTATTGTGAGAGGCACATGCATAGAGGCAAAAACCGTTCAAGAAAGCCTGTGGAAGTTGCAACACAACCAATGATAACAACTACTCCATCTACACCGACATCTCTCTCATCAATCACCAAAAACACTAACCTACTCTCACCACCACACTCTCATTCTCTTTCTTTAATGTCCTCTGAGACCCACCACCAAAACCACCTTCACTATTCTGGTTATCACACACATCTCAGCCACCAGTTTATATGTTCTCATACTACACCTTCTGGGATTGGGCTGTCTCCTCATGAAGACTCTTCCCACCTGATCCTGGATTGTGGTGGTTCATATTCCTTGGCTAGTAGTGATTACAGGTAGGTATGGAAAAGGACTGACATTTATACTCCTTTTTGTTTTGTCTGTATCTTTGTAGGCTTCTGGTTCTTTTGTCTGATTTCATTTTCTTTGTTGTTCGAAAAGAAGAAACAGGAATGCCTATGGGCTGAAAGAGGAGGTTGACGAGCATGCTTTGTTCTGTGAACCTTCTGGTTGTATGAGAAACCTTCCCGGTTCAGCGTTGGATGATGCTTGGCAACTTACTCCACTCACAATGAGCTCTTCCTCTTCTTCTTCTTCAACGTACTCTTCGAAACAGAGGAACCTGTCTGGTTACCAAAATGAGTACTCTTATTTGCAGCTTCAAAGCTTGAGCGATCACGATAACCCAAAACAGCAAAAGCAGTATCAACATAGCTATCTCTTGGGAAGTGAGGTTACATGTCAAGCATCCATAAAAAATGAGAGAGAAGAACAGCAACAGAAGACTGTCCATCGTTTCTTTGACGAGTGGCCACCTAAGAGCAAAAATTCATGGCTTGACTTGGATGATAAATCTTCAAACACTGCATCAACAACAAAAACTGGGCTATCAATCTCCATTCCATCACCATCACAAGAATTTCCCATTTTCAATTCAAGAGCCCACAGTGGTAATTAATTGACCCTCCACTTGTTTGTTGTGGTTTCTTTCCATCTCCTTGTCTCTTACACGGGTACACAACAGATACTTCCAGGTTTAACAGAATACATTGTTTTTGTTTTTTTGCTTGGACGCAGATGCTTGAGTTTTTCAGGGGTGGCCTTTCTGTTCTTGAAGGCCAAAATTGTACTCGATGGGGGCCACTTGCTTTTTATGGGGCCAGAGAATTGCTAAAACTACGATTTTCTTTTGTTGCGTTATATCAAAAGTGTCTGTGATTTGCATATTTTTTGAGGTGTGTTTTGTGCTTAATGGAGCATCCATGTGCCTTGTGCTTCAGTTGTTCATCTTCTTTCACTGATTTAAATATATATATATATCAGAAATAGATTGAATGTCTCGTTCAAGTCTGTTTTATTATGTTGACTGATAGGCAGGTAAGTGTCTTGCGGGGGGTTTCTCATTGCGGCTTCAGTTTCAAACACTTGCCTAACATGCTGGTTATTGCAGTATTTGCTGGGTTGGTGACCTAATGGCCCCAAGATTTGTTGATTTGTCACCTTTGTGCACCAAACTCAAGTTGGTCACAGTTGCCCCACTTGCTGTCATCTCACACAATTTAACGCTATATGGGAATTGGGACATTGTTGACATCAAAATTTGCCCATAACATGATCCCTAATAGCCATTTCGGATACTTTCAAAAAATGGAGACCCTAAAGAAACCAAAAAGGTTACCCTGAGAAAGGAAAGTGCTTCGAATATGTTTTGAAACTACAAATCAATTATCAATATATTTTCTTTTCTGTAGGTTCACTGCGCTTCATGTCATTATAATTATCAGCAAGGATTTCCCCACAACTTTTTGGATTTTTTCTTTGTTTTTTTCCATTGTATCCCTCGACTGTTAATGCCATCCTGGTACCCTTGCAAATTAAAATCCGTCTTAAGAGTTTCAAATTGAAATGTCTAGCACTGTAGAGTACTACACCTGTATAATTTCCAGTCCAACTAAAAAAGGTTGCAGATATATCTGCTTCATTCTTCCAACAACAAAGGTTTCAGATATATCTGCTGCCTTCTTATCAGAATTTTTTTTATACATAAGAATGGAACATATAGAATAGTACCTTTAATCGGTAAAATTAAAGAAAGAATAGTAGTTTTCAAAGAGCTTTTGTTCATTTTGTCTATTATCAGGCGTCCAATTTGCGTCTCCGTAAAAGTGGCATTCAGCTTTTTCTAGAAGCAGTTGGGTCACGGAAAGCAAACAAGTCAGTCAGCAAGGCAGTGCGAACATTTAAAAGTCGCAAGGCAAAACAGAGCAAAACAGAGCACTAGTCTCTGTTTCACAATAAATTCTGAAGCCTTCTGGCTAGAGGCTGAGGCTGATCCTGGGTCTGAAGTTTCCAGCTTGGTTTAGAAAAGGAGCAAGGAGCTTTGGAGACTAGACTTGCAAAAGGGTATTCAATTTCACAAAGAATCGAAGTAGCCAGTGGAAAACGCAGAAACACAACCGTACGGTTTCTGACCTTCTGAAACCCCTACCCTAATCTGATTTTCGACTCTTTTCTGGTTGTGTCAGTCATCCGCCTCAAAAGGAAATGCCTAGTTGCTGACACTATCGCCTCACCTCTTCAGACAGAAGTAACTTTTTTTTTTCTCCTTCCTTTTTGAGTCTATAAACAGTTATCCCACAATCTTGCAATCTCAAAATTAAAGGAACCTAACAGTAATGACCCAGTTAGTCCAGAACAGTCGCTGATCTTAGGAGGGATCATCAGAGAGCCGAACTCTGGTTCAATGATGAAGTCTCTTTATCAAGATAGGCACAGGAAATAAGAAGGTTTACATTTAATATACAACATCAGATTGAGCTATGGGAAAGTACAATAGGTTTCCTATAAATAATCAAGCACTTTCCCAGTGTATTGCATTCTCCTTTGTCGACAGATTTAAGTGTTAGTTGTTTCTCCCTCTTGGTAAAACAGATGTAACCAGCTAATCATCGTCATCATCGTCAATAACAGCATGACCATGCTGCCTGCGAGTGCCGTCTCTAATTTCTCCATCACTGTCCTGCAGCTCAGCAGAATTGTCCTGCAAAGGGCTGGATTCTGGTCTGTTATCTAAAGGCTCATTATCATCGTCTGATTCTGACCACGCTCGCTTTCTTCTACCTGTTGATGAAGGCTCAGCCTTCACCAGGAAACATCATTTAGATTATTTTGTCTCGAGACTGTATTAAAAACTAAATCCAAACCTAATAGAAACATTGTGGGAAACAGAACGATCCATCATGTCAGTATCCTATTTCCAATAGAGTGATAACCCACTGGCCCGTCTGTCTCAGTAAACTAAAACAACTACGCAATATAAACTAGTAATAGTGTTTTAACTTGTAGAAATAAGGCTATGAACCTGAATCACTTTAGATCCCATCTAATCCACAAATTTGTATCCATCTTAATCTTTTGCATGTCCTGTTGCTGTTAAGTGCTTTCACCAGTAAATTATAGTTGCTCGACTGTGTGTGATTCAGACATCCTAGTTTCAATGAAGTTTTAGTCTAAGAGATTTGAAGTTGAAAGGAATACTTACGGCTTCATCCTCTGCATCAGAATCTTCAAGCCCAGCAGCAGCAAGAAGTTCTTGTGCATCTTCTCCATGGTCATCATGATCATCCACCTGATTTCTGGAATCCCTATAGTTCATGTTTGCATCTTCATCTTCTTGATCCTCATGATCATCCATCATGTCAGCTTCTCCTTCTTCCATCTCATAGCGTGACTTTGAGTTCTTATCCTTCTTTCTCCTCTTCCCACCCTTCCTTCTCCTTCTTTCACTATGCCCAGCATCATCATCATCAATCTCAGATCTATCCTTCCGCTTAGAAGCAGACGTCTTCCATTGCTCCTGGAATCATGAAGAACCATGATGAAATCAGTGAATTTAAGCAGCTACCATAGATCCACTACAGCCCAATTCAAGCAGTCCTAGGATTTCCTTTTATAATACATACTGATTGGTAGGGAGCAATGTATTGAAATGGGACTTGAGATGTACTATGAACGGACAGTCTCATGCAACAAACATCAAATAATATAGTCGTCTAATTGTGAATAGATAGTTAAAAGGAACCTGTTATGCAGATTTTACATTACAAATTTAATTAACAAAAAATAGAAGAATTAGCCTATGAGTAATCCAAATTACATAAAACGCCCATTACATTTTATTAGAACACATCTAAAGGCACTAATCAATATGAAAAAGGAAGAATCATGTGAAAATATGGCATAGAAACTACTGTCTACTCCAATATCTCTTTTACTCATCTGATCCTTTCACCAATACTACAATAAACCCATTATGAAGAAAGCATTTATAATCATGCAATGACAAGAAGCTTTGAGGATATATGAAAAATTTCAACAGATCTAATCACCTTTACACGCTCAAAACGTTCCTCTAGTTGCCGCACTCGTTTCAGTTCGTCTTCCTGCTTTCTCTTCTCCAACTGTTCACACCAACAGAAAAATAAGACCTCTAAGTACTATAATATCGTTGTCACATATACAAACTTTATAAGCTATAACGACAGCAGTAGACCTGAAATTTCCTTTGTTCTTCAGCCTTACGACGGGCTTCCTCAGCCAAAGCCATTTGTCGAGCAACTTCTTGTCTCTGTCGGTTCTGCTGCTCCTCCCGCTCAGCTGCTTCACGATGAACTATTGCAGCCTCTAGCAAGTGCTTGCAATACTCAACATGTGTGTTGATTTTTTTCTCATCAAATGTATGAAACTGAAGGCTAGAAGCAGCAGACAACTGGCTAAATAGACGGACAGCATTTTCCAGCTCATTAACTGTGGAACGTACCTATAGCATAATCATAAAAAGAAAAGGATAGGCTACTTAGATACTGTGTCCATGGAAAGATTGAGAAAGCATGTGAAAACCTGGCTCTTGCCCAGTTTTTATGGTTTATATGATACAAGATATGACTACATAATCTAGCAGAAAAAGCTTATTCACCTACAGGTTCTGGTGTTTGACTAGCCAAAAATGGAGTGAGTATGATCATCTACAAGCTAACCTGCCAGGTAGAGATATTTATTTTCTAGATTCTTTATGATAAATTAACTCCTATGATAATTAAACCCACAAGCTGGGAGACTAACACACATTTTAAGGTACAAGGAACTAATTCTTGTAAGCACTGCATCTATCATTACAAAATAAAAAGATATGAGCTATATTATAAAAAAAAATAACATTTAGGAAAAGAAAATAATATCCAATCAAGCTAATTTTAAAAGAAAGAAAATCACCTCATCTGCTGTTCTTTTTGTTTTTTGTAGCGTAGATGCTGAAAATTTCTGCATCGTAACACCTGCATTAAACCTTAATATGTAATTTGAAGGTGCCATGTGGATGGCCCTCAGTAAAGTTTTCTTGCAGTCTTGCCACTGTTCAGCTTCATAACAAGTACGAGCCAGATAAAGGAGAATTTGGGAATCCGTATTATGATAGAACTTCCGCAAACAATTCTGATACTGCAGGAAGCAAAGTCCAAAATATAAATTCAATGAGAAGAAATTACAAGTATGTAAAATGCAACTTTAACATACATATCTGCATAAATGGAATATAATAAAATAAACAAACCATCTTTACTGCTAATGCGAAATTTCCTTGAGCAAAATAAACATGTGCTAAATTGATCCAGACATCTGGCATCTGGACGAAAATGCTTCCGCTTGCAGCTTCTTGGACCTATATCATTGCAGCACACAAAAATTCAACATACAAACTGGCACATAGGCCAGCACAAGGGATAAAATGAAGTTTTAAACTATAGGAAACAAAAATAAGCATATCAGAGTGTCATGCCTGTGTAAAAAGATCTTTTGAGACATCAAATTGTCCTCTCTCTGCCAAGACTACACCAGCACCATTTGCAGCATACAGATTAGCTGTATGCTGAACCAGAACCTAAAATGTCAAGACATGAGAGAGTTAATATGGCATATACACAAATTACAGACTAACAACAGTAGCAATCAAAAGACGATAGATGGGGAAGAGGGAAATATAAGCATGCAAAAGGTATACAGCAAGAAAACAAAGGGGCCAAACTACAAGTCAGTTCTAAGACTAATTGAATCCATTCATCACAAATAACAGTGTTAAGTATTCTACTTAATTATTCATAGGGATGTGAGAAAACACAGAAGTTCATACTCTGGTATAAAGTTCCTTGGCCTTTTCCAAGTGGGTAGCTTCCAACTTCGGATTTCTTTTCTCATTGCGTAGTGCAGCAAAGTAGTTCCAGTTTCCCTGAAAAATGCCAAAAGGAATGTAAGAACTACGTATGCTAAAAGAATTGATATAAAAAGTGACATGAAATAAATTGCCACAAACTAGTCAGTCAAATGTGGATCTAGGAGAAATCCTAAGATCCGAAAAAGTACAAGTAGGAAGGCCCATGGAAGAGGAGAAAACCAGAGAGAGTGTTGCATAAGAATCTTTTCCGTCAGTTGCCTCACTAGCAGCTCGGAAGGTTTCTTTGGCCTTAACCCAATCATCATTTTTCAGCTCTAAGTCACCGAGCATAGATAATGCATTAGGGCATTTGTCATTTACCTTCAATGCCTCATTGACCTATTAAATAAAAAGCTAACAGTTATTCCAAGGAAAGGAAACATAAAGTAAAAGACAGCAACAGTAACATTATTTTGGTCATAACAACCAGGTCAATGCTTAATTGAAGATTGTTTTGAGCTTTCGCAACGGCAGCAAGCCTCAGATAAGAGTCCACATAGTCTGGGAACTGTTAAATTGGATACAGAAAATACAGACAAAACATGATGAGAGCCAGGAACAGTTTTGGTGACCAAAATAGAATAAAAATATGATAATTTAACACCGTTAACAAAATAATGCAAAAATATCCCCAAGCAAACAACAGAACATAGTCTAGAGCCTTGATAACAAGAAAAAGAGAATATCCAGTTATTGTTCAAGCATAGCCATTGAATTAAAAGTTGAAAAGTATGCCAAAAATCATCAAATGACATTGCGAACAAGAAGGTACCTGAAGAATACTGCATTGTCATGTATTTAGTAAAAGGGGAATTGTAATAACAGATCTTTATAGAAGCAAAATCAAGAGCTTATTCATGAAACAGTACATAAGAAAATGGACGAAGGAGAAGAATAATCGATACTTGCAGATATGGTACAACAGTACCTTGTACAGTATAAGACAGTAAAGTATGATTGCAACTTGTGTCTCATGCAACTGCTCAAGTAGTCTGGCCAAATTAAATAATGCTGTGACTTTACTCCAAGGTAGTTCCACATGAACACCATCTTCCTCTAACTGATGAAATATTTGCATGTCTTTGTACTGAAGAACAGAAGCAGATGCTTCAATTGTATTGACATTAGCTTTACCATCAAGGAAAGTAACCCATGTGCCATCACCTAGAGCCTCCTTAAAAGTTTGTAGAGCAAGCTGTAGTAATATCAGAATAAGTCGATATAAAAATCAAGAAATTACAGTGTAGCCAAAACCACACGAACTTGAAAAGAAAAAGTCCAAAATAACAAGTAGGAAGTTCCGTCAAGAACTTGCTAAGCAACTGAAACAACAAAAATAAATGCTTTACACATGGCAATATGTACTTGCGTCTCTCAAAATCTAAAGAAATCTGTGCAGACCTCAAGCTCTTCCCTTTCAAAATGGATAACTCCAATATTGTTAAGAACTTCTATTGGGACTTCTTGACCTCCCTTTTTAAGCAGACTTCGTGCCTACAACAACATTTAAAGTCAAAAATATATGGCAGAAAATATATCCTGATATTTAAAACTTAAAATCCAAAAGTACTAATAGCAAGATCCTTAGTCCTTACAGTTTTGAAGGCATCTAGAGCAGCTCCTGTGTCTGACAAAATTAATAGTTCACCAAGGTCAAGAAATGCCTGTGCAATATGCAGGGAAAAAAATGAAAGTTAAAAAGCTATAATTGATAATCAAAAAGAATATATTTCAAAGTATAATTGTTAAACCATTTGTATCAATTTGAAGGTTCTTGTGACGGAAAATAAACAAAGTTGATTATTGAGAGTTGAAGCAGATGAATCACCATGTGAAAATAAAACTGCGATGAGGAATTATTGAGTCCAGCAAGAGAAGTCGTAGAACAGAAAGTTTGAGGAAATAGCATTAAAGATGAAATAGTTTTAAGTAATACACCATCATGGACGCTGAAATTAGAAAAAGAACCAGTTCTTAAATGCAAATGAGAAAATGACAAAAAAAATCCACGTCTAACTAGAACTACAGCAATCAGAAAGGATAAAAATTTTAGTATTTAATTAAGAGTTTGGCTCCGCACACAGGTAAATGGAGGAGGATTCATAAGGCAACCATCAAGTATTTATATTGAAGACTTTACTGAATTGAGATTCAAGTTCTGGTTCCTTGAGAATAAATAGCTACTACTTAATTCATATTATTAAGAAATATAATTTGTTCGCCTTTTATGCCTTTGGATGTCCTGTTTCCCCACGGATACAGTGCCATTTTTTATGGTATGAATCTGGATAAAAAAAAGAAGGCATAAGGTTTAAGCATCTCTTCATAGTATAATTCAGTTCCATAAGTTGGACCTGTCCTTCCTTTATGAATAGGATTTCTGCCAAGACTAGTACATAAAAGGGTCATGTTGAAGAAAGGGAGCAACTTTTGTATTGAGAATTTTATAGGAGCATTTGTTATGAACCCTAATGGTTGCAATCACAATCAGCCCTATTGTAGCCCTAATTTGTTGAAATCTAGCTGCCCTACGCCTTTCCCTACATCACTTGTCATGGCCACAAATTTAAAGCATACCAGAAGAAGTAAACTCATTTCACACAAAACCAAAGAAAATTACAGGAACAGTTTACAGCAAAATCACAAGAAACTCCAAGTCAAAGCCTATGAACAACAGTTTTCCATACCTGTGCATCACGAGGGTCAATCTTCGTGGCCTTCCTCAATAGTTCCTGAGCCTTATCATTCTGCCCTATTTGAGCATATATATGACCAATTACCTGTAGGAAACGAAAAGATTCCGCTGAAAGTCCCTAAAAATATCTAAAAGCCCAATGAACTTCCAAGATGAAAAGTAAACACATTGATTTAACTTACTTTCAGTGTCTCACAGTTATCGGGATAAACTTCTAAAACTTTCTCAAAATTTGATAGGGCGTTCTTAGTCTCTCCCAACTTCAACTGTACTTGCCCCAGGCCTGCCAAATACAGAAAAGATTGATACAAAGTCTCTGTAATTAGAGTGATGGAAAATATAAAGTTAACCAATGCAGTGAAGAAATGGGCCTAAACCAGATAACTTCAAATCCATGTCGATAAAAAGACCAGCAATTTGAAACAAAAATATTAAAAATCTCATCAAATCTCACAGAAAGCACAATCACAATATGTACTCACCATAATACGGAAAAACAAATTCATTGGGACTATTGGTTTCTTTGACAGATGCCCAGTAGTACCTTGAAGCTGTTTCATAGTCACCCTGCAGTTGAAACACATCACATCACTATCATTAGGATTCAGAGGAGCCAAGGGGGGTGAAGCTGGGGTTGGTTGTGTGGAAGTAAGCATATCCTAATTTAAGAGAGCTAATGATATGCGCTTCAGCAGGAAAAATAAATGGATATAGAAGTGAAGCTTTTGAAAATAAAATGGTCCATTTCAATATCTTCTTGTATATCACATCAAACACTTTGTGGAAGACTTCATATCCATAAGATATTCTCAATAGTAAGGTGTAGCAAGGATAAGAGGCATAAAATATTCACCTGCATCAAAAACCCATTCAACCCAAAAGGCTTAAGCTGTTGGATGAGGTCTAAAGATGGACTATATATTATTCTAAGACCTACACACCCCAGAGACAATGTTTCCTGAACCCCCAAAAGAAAATTCTGGCCTTCACAAACAATAACAGTTCCTTTACCCTAATCAATCAAATGAAAATAAGTCGAGACTCAAACCTTGCTATGGTACGAGCGTGCTAAATTATAGTAAGAGTGTGACTTGGTTGCTCCATGATTGGTAACAGCAAGTGCAGTTTCAGTCAGTTGCTCAACTAAAAAATGCTGACCAGTGAAGAAGAAGTGATTTGCTAGATAATTCAATGCCATTGAACAGTAGGGGTATAACTCAAAAGCTCTCTGCATTTTTTCCATCCCATACTGTATTCCAAAAGCTGTCCAAGCATCATGCGCAATCAGAATTAAGAAACTGAAAATCAAGAAAACAGCACAAACTAATGGACTATGAAAACTCGCCTTCATTTGTCTGCAAATCCAAAATTGCAAGTGCAACAAGACCCTCAACATTCTCTGGATCTAACTGAAAATATTGAATCATGAAGCAAAGAGATGCAGTAAGAATCTGCCATTTAACTAACCACAGATCCCACTATATGCATAACACAACTAACCTGTAATACCCGCTCAAATGCCCGCTGAGCCTTTTCAAAATGGCCCAATTTATAGTGACAGTGACCTATTCCAAGCCTAACAGCACCAGGACAATTGGGATAGACTTGCAGTGCCCTCTTAACAAAGGTCAAAGACAAATAGTTAATGCCAGAAAAGGATAAATAACATCAGTTAGCTATGGTCATCATGATATCAACTATGAAGATAGAAAGAACAAACCTTATACAGCGCCAATGAATCACTATAATGACCACGATTGTACTCAACACATGCCTGGAAAAATCCGAACACAGCAAATTTCAAGTGTCAGCAATTTACCCTATAAAATCAAGGCAGGCTCCACAAAGGACCACCTCCCCATACCTTTAACAAATTCACAGAGCCTATCCATGTGAAATTCATAACAAATGGATCACATTCCAGTGGTTTCTAGAAAATCCACTAAGAATGAAGGGATAAATTTACACCATATTTATATAAGGAATGCTCTAACAAGGTGGCAGTCTCATTTATAGTTCGCAAAATGGTTTTAAAAACAATAAAACCACAGGCAAAGAAGCATCACAAACAAACGTACAAAATATTAAATATAAGATATCCCAACATGAACCAAATTCAGTCTGGTCCATGTGAACAAACATTCCTTTGCTTATCATATTGCAGCAGGGCACTAGCATGGTAAGACTTACAATAACAAACAGAGCAAGCATTTTAGATCCTTGATAACATTGCCTGTACTTGATAAGTGTAATCATTATTTTAACCAATTGTTCAAGAAAATAACCAGGGATACCTGACCCAAAAGAGCAGATACATTATCCCGATCACCCTCTAGTACAATCTTGAATGCAGCAGATGCCTGCTCTACTTCTCCTTTAGCCAGTAAAAGCTGACCTGTTAAGAGAACAAATGACCAGTCTTTTCTCAACCATTTTTAAGGGCAGCATTCAGATTAAAAATGCTATAGCTTGTAAGTGTAGTTAAGAAAATTTGGTAAGGTAGGGTCTTCCAAGAGACCACTGATAAAAGATATATAAAAGTTACATAGGAAATTACAGGATAATAAATGTCACAGGAATCTAGAAAACAACTCTAGAATATGCAATCTACAGAAACAAAAACAAATGTAAAGCAAATTTACATTACAAACAAGGAGCCATTTTTTCACACAGCAACAGTAATTTAGCACATCCAAATCCGGATCAGTAACCAGAAGAAACAGCAGGGAAAAAATGATAAACAAGAGGGGTAGGAATCTAAAGGCGGTCATCGTAAAGATGTAAAAGAAGCAGACAGAGAAAACTCTTCAGCTAGTTATCAAACAGAAAATGGTTCCGTTCACCTTTTCCAACCCAAGTAGAAGGCTCGTGCATGTCAATCCTGGAAGCTTTATTGTAGTATTTAGTCGCTTGTATGAAATATTCCTCCTTTTCTCTTTGCCTCGTCTCAATTTTCCCAAGGTAACTATAATATGCCCCCAAAGCATTCAGTATAGCTATCCTCTCGTATCTAACATCAGCGTAATATTCATCAATTTCTGCCAAAAAAAAAGAAACAATAATCAACTGGTTGAGACTCCAGCTGAGTAAAGAAACCAACTTTCCACCAAAATTCCACAGAACCCCTTTGAATTACTTCCATCAACTCTTTGAAAAAAAACAAATAAGAAGACAAACAACATTGCCAAACCGCAATTACCGTGGCTAGATCCTTCCTCCAATATCTGGCGGAATTGATCAAGTTTTCCTTGCTTGAAGTACTCCCTCTGCAACACCACACTATGCAATCAATTTCAAAAAAAGAACAAACCAAAAAAAAAAAAAGAACTTTCCACAAAGCCCTATACAGGATAATTGACCCCAAAACATAAAAGAAAAACAGTTAGGAGTGAAAACGAACAGCAATGATGAGCCAGAGATCAAGTGGAGCTTGCTCGGCCTTGAGAATATCAAGAATGTCGGAGGCATCTCTAGGAAGCTGATCCAAAGCCACCCTGACCTCCTCTTCCGAGTTCTGTACCGGAATGTAGACGGAAGCCATTGGCGGAGAATTAAGGCAGAAGTAAAATCCCTAGTTCGCCGGCGATTCCAACTGAAGGTTAATGGTGGAGAGTAAAGAGAGAGCGAATTGGCCGCGATAGAAGGAGCCGGAAAATCTTTCAATTTGCAAAGTTAAGATAAAACGGCTCTCTCTTGTTCGTAGGCAAAATTTACATCGAATACTTTCACTCTTCTCCTTGTACCTGAACCTGACTGTTTCTTTTTCTCCAATATTTTGTGAAACTGGGACGAAATATTTCAGTATTTCGAATTTCGCCCCCTAACTGCGCGTTCGAAAATTAATATTAATTCTTTAATCTTTAACATACATTTTTATTTTCATGCAATTTTTAACTTTTATATTTATTTTTAATATATCAACAAATTTTAGAATATAATAAATAATTGAAATTAACAATTCATATTCCAATAAAATATAATGAATGTTTAGCAAGTATGCTTGGACATTAGGCCCAAGTCCTCCTCAGACATGGACTTGTCTTACGTGAGACGGCGAGAGTTTGTTCTCGACGTCAAAAGTTAGACTTCCTCTCCGCAAGAGTGTAAGACCATTACATATATATAGAACAGACAACCAACAAAGAAGCACACGTTAGGTTTGGTTTCTCATAGCAGCTCCTCTTGTGACATTGGCGGCTTTCTCTCTTTTTTCTCCTTCATCAAAAACATTCCTCCTACAAACTCCAAGGTTAAGCCTACACTAATCTCAACTTGTCTTACGTATAATCCAATGCACTTTAAATTATGACACTAAGGACTCAAAACTTGATGATCACCCAAACATGTCGCCAACTGTTATATTTTGTTAGCTAGCAACGAGTTAGTTTCTGTTTTTGTTCTCTGCAACCAATGATGGATTTGCTGGTTGGTGATGGTTGATATTGTTTTCAGTTCCATTCCAAGTTTATTGATTATGGAGTCGGCGCCGAGTCAGGATGCTCCCAGGAAGGTTTGCTTCAACTCCCTTTTAATATTGGATCACGAAAGATTCTCTTTTTGTTTTGCAATTAAACCTTTTGTTTGCAGTTTAAGTTCAAGCCTAAAGCTCCCGTTCAAAGGGCACCAAAGCTTGAAGTTAAAAGGTAAATATCGTGTTGTTGCATAGTTAGTTGTGCCTTTGAAAATGTTGATGTAATTTTCTTTTTCTCGTCATTTACTTTCTCAATGATGTATGCAGTGAGAAAGTTGAAGAAGATGTTGACACTGTTCAGGCCGTAGATTTGATGCGACAATTTCATGTATGCCCGTTTCTCAAGTGTTCGGCGTCCGCTGATTTCAATAAGTTCAATATACGCTGCATTTTTGTGTTCTTTTGACATCTTGAATTCGTTGTTCTGTCATTTTTACAGGAACGGTCAAACAGAGCCAAGATTAAAGTTGAAAAGAAAGGTAATTTCATTACGTAATCATAATCTTTTGAGTTTTGTGATTCAATTTATGTCGTCCTCATTATTCACATTAGCAACATAGGCGCCTACTCAGTAATACATGTCCAAAAATAAAAAGAAAAAGCCCAGAAGTGGGAACAAAGGGAATGAAGAGAGGGAGATAAATCGGAAAAGGATGAGCTTCGACAATGAATTCATTTGTAAAGCTAATCACGATACACTTCTCACAATAATGTTTCTTTTAACACTTGATCATCAATTTCGAGATTTGCACAAACAGAGATGGAAGTTTTCAGTTTTTTCCCACAATCTCTTAATGGCAGAACAATTTTAGGATTCTTTTCTTGATTAATTGTTCCCTCTTTAAGTAATTCACACCTGACAAACGTTGGAGTGAGTTATCCACAAACAATACTTGTAAGTTATGGCATGCAATTTCTTGCTCAAGTTGACGTATGATAAAACTATAATAATGCTTTTTGATTCTAATAATCTTGGTTTAGGAATTTTAAAAAGGTTGTTAGTCCCACGACATCTTGTTATATTTTGATATGAGTCGATGCTTTAGTTTGCCATATCTCTGATTTAGGCCTGTGATTAACAGTAGTGATCTCCTGCTAAAAAGATATGCTTATATGTGTTTGTGCTTAGGCTGAGGAGCTATGATATGATTGAACAAAAATCAGTTAGGGTATCTTTCTGAACTGAAGATTTGGGACTTGCCATTTTCATTCTTTTACAATGTTTAACTTGTGCTAAGTTGTGATTTGTTGCTTTTTAAAATTGAATGCATATACTGGTATTCTTTTCCATATTTCATTCCACTGTTTCCAGCAGTCTAAGGTACGATATGAGATAATAAATCTGCTTGACACTTATTACAATGCTGGTTCTGGGTTTCCTCTTCTTTTCGTGCTTATGCTTTGTTAAACTTCAGAAACCAGCCGTTGCAATTTACAGATTAACCTTTGTCTTAGTCTTGCTGAAAAGGATTGGAGGTCTAAAAATATGTTGTCACGCTGCTCATTTGCTTTTATGTAGTGCGAGCTTCACAAATTGCATTTGGCTTTGGAGCTGCTTCTACTTCCTTAAAATCGTATGGTGTTCCCAAAGGAGGAAGTACAAGCAATCAAGGACATGCTTTGGGTGTCAATGGTTTGTTGTCTTGAATCTAATTTTATCTACTTGCTACTGAATGGAATAGTTTCAAGTGCCCTACAACTGATTATGCTTTTTGCAGTTGGTGCTTATCCTTCAGACCAGAGAGATAAAGAATACAATGAACCATGGGTAGGTAACTATGACTCAAGCTTCTCGGCCCTTATGTTCGCTAACTGATGTTCTGCTCTCTTTTTTCTTCTGGCATTATGTGTCTGACTTACCTATTTATGTTTATTATCTTTTGCTGCCACTGCAGGATTATTACAGCTATTATCCTGTAACTCTTCCTATGAGGAGGCCTTATTCAGGAAACCCAGGTAGTTTTAAGGTGCTTTTAAGAAAGAGGGGCATACCACTTTGTAATAACAAGGGATATGAAAATATGGTGCAACAACATTCACATTTCTAGGAATGTTACTGTTGGCCTTATTGACTCAAAACTCACTATTTATCAGCTTTTACTTGTCATTAATCTGATTGCCATATCATTCATTTTATCAAACAGCCAGGTGCCGTTTAATTACAATTGTTGGAATGCATTTCTTTTTATTCATGTCTTATGTCACTTTCCTGTAGCGATTCTTGATGAGGAGGAATTTGGGGAGGCTTCAGCAAGTGTTACTTTTGATGAAAGTGCAATCAATCATGTGGCAGAGCTTGGTCTAATGGTATGTATCTCTGGCAATTGTGATCAAACAGCGTGAATCGAGTCAGCTACTTCTTATGCGGTTTTAAGTCCAAATTTGCAGGCGGAGAATGCTGAAGCAAACATGTTTTTTCTTCAATTACCACCAACCTTGCCAATGACAAAGCGATCAGCTACTGCAGATGGCCAACTGTCAAATGAAAGCACAAGACCGTCGGGGAGTGCTCATGCTATGGAGAAGACATGTAGGTTAGATAACTTAACAGCTGGCTTGATGGGTAAGATGCTGGTTTACAAGAGCGGGGCCGTAAAGCTGAAACTTGGCGAAACTCTTTACGATGTGAGTGCATATTGAATTTGTGATTCTGCTTAACAGTGTAGTTGGGGCTACTTTTACTTTAAACAAACAATTGGAATGGTTGCAGGTGTCCCCAGGTATGGATTGTGTATTTGCCCAGGACCTTGTAGCTGTTAATACAATGGAGAAGCACTGTTGTGCCATTGCAGAGATCAACAAGCGTGCCATAATAACACCTGATGTAGATGCCATTTTGAACTCTGTGACTAATTTGTGATGAACGATACCTTCCGTCAACCCATTTTATATTTCCCTTCAGTGAAAGGGGAAAATCTGGAATTCCTAATTTTTCAACTTGCTTTTTTCCCCAACATGATCCATAGAGAAAGTATGCAAGCTGTAACTGCTGGACATTAAAAGCTAAGAGAGTTATTGGAGGTGCATAATGTAGAATAGCCCATTGGAAATAAATTTTGCTGTCTTTGTTCCTTTTTCTTTCACAATGACAAAGTTTTATAAACCAAAGATATACACAAGAAATACTCTTATTCCATGCAGTTGTTATTTGGGTATTTTTTTTGTAATTCTAGAGTAGCAGATAACTTAGAACTGTCGTATAATCATTTGAGCGCCATGTTGTGGTTGAAGAATCATAACAGTTTGAGGAGCATGAATATAGGAAGGTAAAAGCTCAAATGAGATGTGCTGCAAAATCATAGCCAATGCAGTCTTAGCTTCCAACTTTGCAAAATTTTGGCCAATACAGGTCCTTGGTCCCCATCCAAAGGAGAAGAATGCGAGATACTCCTTGCATGCCTTTGAAACTCCTTCAGAGAATCTCTCTGGTCCGAACTCTACTGCATCATCACCCCATAGCACAGGATCATGATGAATTAGCAGTGTAGGTAGCACAATGTCAACCCCTGCCGGGAGGGAGATGTTCCCTATCTTTGTTTCCTCGTAAGTATGCAGGTATTGAGCAATTGCTGGTGGATATAAGCGTAAGGTTACATTCAGTATCATGGTTACCTGCAATAGGAAGTTAAAACAGGATCTTATTATGAAAGATTGTATTTCTGCTTTCAGGTGTATTGACGAAATAAACTACAGGGTGAATTCATTAATCCACAAGGAATGTGGATGTTACGGAAGGATCTTACTTTGAAGTAAATGATGATTTTATATATAATAAACATGAATACTTACAATCTTAAGGTGGATTAGATCTTCGACCTTGGGCTGATTCTTTCCGCAAACTTTTAGAACTTCGTTCCTCGCCTTTTCTTGCCAATGTGGGTGCATAGCTAATACTATCATCGTCCATGTTAACCAGCTGGAGGTTGTTCTCGGCCGGCGATATAAAACTGTTTACATTCCTCGATTAACTCTTCAATCGTCAAGTCGGTTCCATTTTCTGATGGACCTTCCTGCTCATTACATTGCAAAAGCAAGCCTAGGAAGTTGTCCACTCCAGACTGTCCACTTCTCATTGCATTCTGTTTTCTCTGAACCAAATCTCTCAGCATGGACGTGATGTCTTTGTTCAACTTTTTCCTCTTCTGGTTCTTCTTAGTTGGAACAAATGTATTCAACCTAGTTTAGTAAGAAAGCTAGGGACGGCAATTGTACCCGAACTCGATAGGTACTCGATAAAATTACCCGAACGAGAGCGGGTATGGGGAGCAAATTTTTACCCGTATGGCGGGTATGGGGGGTTAGCAAAAATACCCGTCGGGTATAGCGGCGGGTATGGGGATACCACCCCGTACCTGTTTACCCGTTATATAGTAATTACAATTTTGCCATTATATATATATACATACAAACCCAAAAATTAAATAAAAATAAGCTTATTTAAATTCAGTATGTATGTATGAATGTAGCATGAAAATTTAAAAGAAAAACAAATAGTCCATTCATATTAAATAAGCTTATCTTTAAATAAAAAAAGAGGCGGGTAAACGGGTACCCGATGGGGGTCAAACCCCCAACGGGTACGGATATGGGGGGTGCCAAAAAATCCCCGACGGAGATGGGGGCTGGTATAGGAGTGGGGACGAGTTCATGGAGCGGGTACGGGGATGGCATACCCGCCCCATACCCTCCCCGTTGCCATCCCTAGCAATGGGTCACTCTTCGACTCACCATCTGCAACAGCCGCCGCTTTGATGCACAACTATGATCATAAATGCTACGATTATCTTAAATCTGTTTTAGTCAGATTTCAGAACACAGGTATGTAACTTAAACATTTTCTTAATATAAGTTACAATTCTCTCTTTTTTTTTTAATCATGAATGACACAAGATCAAGTGCAACTTATTTTAATTTTTTTATTTCAAATAAATATGATCTAATTTTATATAATTAATCAAATTAAAAAATTGAACCCCCACCTTTTCTTTCTACATTGAGCCCATTTTAATTTCTTGATTCCTCATGAATATGACTAAACTTTATATAATTAGTCGAATCCAAGAAAAAAATATCATTTATTAAATTGAATTCAACCTTTTTTCTATCATATTTAATCTTGTTTTGGTTGGATTAATAGAAACTCATATTTTCTGTGTTTTAACAGTTCCCACGGCATACCCACTAGACATTTACATTCAACTTTGCACTATTGACAATCTTCAAAAGCTACTTATAGACCGATTTTTCCATGAAGAAATCCAAAATGCAATGGATCATATTTACAGGTACTATTCTTTGCCCTTTTATTATTTCTCTTTTTTTTCTCTTTGT
>JAOTIZ010000202.1:13046704-13057918 GCA_027123425.1 Erythroxylum panamense | reverse complement strand
TAAAAAATATACGTAACTTATATATTGCAACCAAATAATTTTTAGTTGCAAAATGTATATAATTAGCAACCATTTTACTATGGTTGCTGAAATCAATTTTTTTTTTGTAGTGGTTTAATCATTGGAGGTGGCAACCCTTGTTTCTCGATTTAAGCTTGATGTTGGTAATCAAAATAAATTAACTAGGCCTGATTGGAAACCTCTGGAAATGCGTCAGTACTGTACTTAACGGTAGAAACATGAAAGTGTAGAGTGTAGCACAAAACCGGGGTCGCATGGGAACCGACATATCTGTTTTCATCTCCCTTTCAGAAATATAGTTTTCAAAATGAAGCTGTCTTGAATCTCTCTGCAAATCAGTGCTCCCCCAACTATTGGAAGGCATTGATTGCCACATGTATAGTCGTTAAATTAAATATGAGGCTGCACATTTTCCACACTGCCAACTAATGCTGAAGTCCAGATCATAGTCAAACCATTTATCGTCCAGAAATAATAATTATATGTCCTCCCTTTGGAAATAAAGTCATATAGTTGGAATAATATTATCACATAAATCAATGAGCTCTACAAGTCATTGATTTGTACTTTCAATCTAACCTTCTCCATGAGCTTTTTGAATGTTCGTTGCAGGAGCAACAAGCCGCCTACGACAAGCCCTTCCATCATATGTGGTCCATAATTTATGTACTGAACAATTTGGACCGTCGACTGTATCTTGAAAGCTAGCCCCAGCTTCTGCGAGAGTATGTACTCTTGCTGCCTGCAGCCTGCCCCTTTTTTTTTGGGAAGATATCGGACTGATTGACACTTACTACGTACGCTCTGTTACCAAAGCAATGGTTGCCAATCTCACCCAACAATTTAAATTGACGCAGGTTGTTCTCTACTCATTACCTTGTGATTATAACAAGATATAGCTAGCCTAGCAATGACAGTTCATTTGCTTTCACCTCCCATATGTTCTCTATTTTCAACTTTTGTTTTATTGGGTACTGAAGATGATAAGCTACGACAAAAGCATTGGCCCTGAGGGGACCACGGCAACTGTTTTGAAATGAAATCATCACATTCTAACATGTATGAAAGTTACGTCGACTAGACCTAGTTAATCATACGCGTGGATACTACTTTAGAAAACCAGAGCAACGAGTATACAGTAAATTGAAAATTATTGCACACGCACATAACATAAAAGTCATCCTGTGGTGGTTTCCAGGACCAGAAAAATGAAAATGTTAGACAGCGACTACCGAATGGCAAATGTTTCGATGTAAATGTTCTCCATTGTCGGTTTTGGTTTTTCTAGTAGGAACAAGCGATTTAAAAATTTTAACCATACAATAAAAATACAACGGTACTGACCCAAAAAAGGGTCAGACCAAATTAACCCTCGTCAACATTCTGACTGCTTAAATAATTTATCTCAAAATGAATAAAGAGAAATATTTTAAGAATAAAATCGATTAATCATAAAAATTTTAAATCGGTCGATTTTTTAGTTCGATTTAGTTTAATAATTTTTTTGCTAAAAATTAATCAGTTTATTAACTAATCGGTCTTATTAATTTTTATTTATCAGACTCTTTTTTCAGTTGAACTTTAAATTTTTTAATAGGTAAAAATAATTTTCTTTGATCATTTTTTTAAATTTTTGAAATTTTATTCTCTAATTCAAATTGAACATTTTAAACATTAAAACTATTATTCCCTTTTTTTAATACATTGGTAAAGAGATCTAAGTTGGAATATAAACAAATTTCCTAGCCATTCTCTTATATGGTAAGATCTCTTATATGGTAAGATCTAATGCTCCTCCCTTTTTTGTTTTTTCAAACTTCATCTTCACTCAAAGTAATGTTTTGAACCTTAATTTTTAATTTACTGAAGTACCCTCAATTTGATAGAAAATAAAATTTTTTAATAACTTATCAAATCTAGGATCACAAACTAAAGTATCTCTTATTATTATAAAAGTTAATAATTTCAATACCTTATCATCTTTTCTAATGGAGGATCTGACCATTAATAATATCACAATATCACCTTTTCATTATAAGAGATTAAAATTCTTATATGAAGAGAATAATTTACCCAAAACTGAAATAGATATGAACCATATAGAACTTATAATTTTAGGTTTCTAAAACAAGACAATTTTGTATTATTGAAAGAAAAATATAACTAAAAAATAAAAGGAAAAGAGGAGGAGAAATAGTCACTGGTGAGAGTGTTAAATTAATGAAGGATAAGGTTAGATTTTGTCGTGATAGCAACTTGGCAAGCCTAATTAAAATCAGTGATAGACAGTACTGTATGACACATTAAAAAAAATCGACGTCAATTTACAAAATGAAACGTCATGACATTGGAGGGGTGTATCTAGCACACGACCCCACTCTTCACTTTTATTGTAAAACCTGTCTGTTGAAAAGTATTTGGTGTGGTTTGCGTGTCGTGGTATTGCATCCGTAAACTATGGAAGATAGCTCAAACCTACGTATATATATGTCTGTATGTGGATAGAGACATTAACACGGAGAAGTTATAAGTGGGCATCTAGAATCAACCACCTAGGTCTTCTCAATCACTCACAATTAATCTCTTGCTGTTTGACAAATATAGCATTCAGAGATGAATGTCCAGTTTTCTGGCTCTCTGTGGAATTGACATGGGGCTAAAGTAGTGATAACAACTTGTGCTCCAGATCATTTGAAGCAAACTTCTAATGTCCCACTTCTGGCTCAGTACTGCTCACTTTTGGCGTGCTTTAATGGCATTTTCTTTGGTTTCCCAAGAAACAACAGTGTTCAAGAGTTCATTCCGCTAGTAAAGCATGCGTCTGTCTTGAAGTCATTTGAATGAGTTAAAAATTTGAGGCAGGCCTTAATTATTGGGCAGAGAATTATTGCACACATGCTCAACTAATTAAATACAAACGTAACAAATACCTAATTGTTCAAAGAAAACATTAATTTTCAGTTTGCCGTATAAAATTTTAGAGGTAAATTCTGGTTGTGGGATTTCAATTTTCAAGTTCAACTAAAAGTTATTGAAAGATCATGATTAGATTGCGAGTAGTCAATGATTAAGTGGTGGCGGAGAGATAATAGCATATTTTGTGTTTATTTGAATCCCCGGTTAGATTAGACATGACCCTTGTATATTGAGATTTCTTGTTATGAACTATTTCATTGTATCAATTTAAAAGATGCATAACTTTAATTAACATATGTCTCATTTTTAATTTGTTTCTTAATCATTTATGGACATTGTTTCTCAACTAAAATACAACTGTTTACGACTGCCAACTTTAACTTCTTCCTCCTTCCAAATTGATATATTACTGCTCCATTACCACCGCATCAAGCACAAAGAGAATGGGCATGACGCATTAATCAAAGAAGGCTGCTATTGTCGCGCAGGAAAACAACAAAGAATGAAAGATTCACGTGGCTTTACATACTGTCAATTTTCTCACAGTAAAAATAACATTTAAAACGCTTAATTCTTCTCGTGTCATATACGTTTTTTTATTTGTTTATACTCCCACGTCCGAATTAAATATATAGTTTGACAAATCAATCTATCAAAGCTCTTTGTAGGTTTTTTTTTTTTTTTGGATTCGAGTAGGCGAGCTAAGCGGACGCACCTCATCATTGAGGGCCCAACTAGTTCTCCATCTACAGGTAAAACTCCGGCTGCTCTAGGCTTTTACAAGAGGGGCTAACATGAAATCGAACCTAGAACCTAACCAAAATCAAGCCCCGCTCTCAACAATCGAGCCACACCCTTTGAAGGCTCACTTTTGTAGGTGCATATAATGAAAACATGCTGGACAGTTGGAAGCCAAATTGTTTTCTCGTTTAAGAATAGAGAAATTATCAAATTAATTTTGCTATGTGTGTTTATATATATATGTAATTTGATTGAAGTTTAATTACAAAGTATGGATATTGACTTTTTTAAAATAAGAATTTGAATTGTTTTAAATTTACGTAATTTAAAGAATCTCCTTGGTTTTTCTTGGTTATTGATATAGGTCCCATCATCTTTCTTAACTTCTAGAGAGATAATTAACTTCCAACATCTATGGAAAAAAGAAACAAGGACAATTAGAAGGTAAAAAAACAAAAGACAACCACACAGAAAGTTGAAATCTATTAATATATATGTAAATTGAATTATTAAAATAAACAAAAGATAGAAGTGAAACTTTGAAAATTTTGGAAAGCTGATGGAGGCAATGATATGATGAGAGGATGCTAGAGTTTGTGTGCCATTATTATTCGGACGAATAACAAAGCAACGAGGGAATGGAAATGATCCATGGACACGGCACACACGGCAAGTAGACTAGGTTACATCTTAAGCCAGCCATTCCTCTTCTAAGAATGAAAAATTCTCCGAACCCCATAATTGACAAGGGTGCAAAGAGCTCCAACTTTCAGGCATTGATGCAGGGTTTGTACAGTTTTGTTGCTCTGAACAAGGCGAAAGCTTGTCATGAGGGTGAGGCGGAGGCCCACATTCTAGTCCCTTCTCATTATTGCATTCATTCCCTTCGGCTTGGAACAAGTCCGTGTTTAGAAACTCAGACAAAAGGTCATTGACGTCGAAATTCACTGGGAAGTCCGCTGACAAGTTGCCCTCCAGCTGTGACCCTGATGTTCTCTCATCAATATCATATTTTTTGATCTCGTCATTTGAACGATTACTTGGTGGCCGAGGAAGGATGACTTTTGTGCACCGAACGGCTTTTGTTCGAATCACTTGAGGCTTTTGAAGAGTACCACTAGTTAGATGTTTCAACTGTGCTGAGGGACTAGAGCATTTAGGATTCTTTTTGCTTTTGCCTTGGAACTTCCTTCTCAAGTTGGTGTTCCAATAGTTTTTTATTTCATTGTCCGTTCGCCCCGGTAATCTTCCTGCTATGAGTGCCCACCTGCAGCACCCACCTCAAGATTTACAAAAGATCGAATTTGTCAATCTTTGACATGTTCTTTTGCACAATATTTCCTCTATCCTATGCTTTAAAAGTCTTTCCTTTCCATCGTCAATGCCCAATTATTCTGGCCTAGCTGAACATTCAAATCTTTCTGAAACCTCTACATTTCATCGTGTAAAAGAAAAGGTGCTCTCAGAGCTATGCCTGTTATATCTAATATATGTTGCATTATGTAGTTCACATATCACAACCAAGCGACAATCATTAAGCATTAGTCACGAAACTTTTGAATTATTGATCACTGCTTTTGGCAGTAAAATTGACAAAAAAGAGAAAGGCCTTTTACACCTCGTTTTCACACCTTACAGCACCCAGATGAAATGAAGTTTGACTTAGATTGCATCCCTCGTCAGTAAAGTTGACATTGGTAAATCGTAAAGAACGTCCTCCAAATACATTTTTTCTTACTACAAACTCTAGAAAATATCTCGTCAGTGATGATGAATTAGGACTTGTCTGACTTCTAGACCCGATGACCGGACTCGTGTTTCCTGCCTACTTGATGAGCAAATGATGTGGTTTTATTAAAACGAAAACCAAAAGCAGCAAGTTTATTGTTAGAGCGAAATCAAAAGCTTCTGCACGTTTTTAGTAACCTGACGATTAAGAGGGATAAGTAGAAGCAGCATCGAGTATCTTTAGATGGAAATGATCAAGAAGAAGAAAAGTAGTATGCAGAAGAGAACTAAGACTGATTGGGGGAAAGAAACTGCTAATTTTACCGGTTACCAAGAAGCTTGTGTAATCTGACAATGAGCTCCTCTTCTTCCACAGATATGTTACCTCTCTTGATGTCTGGCCTCAAATAATTCAACCATCTTAACCTGCAGCTCTTCCCACATCGCTTCAAACCTACATTGAAGCCACATTTAACAGTTTAACAGCTTTTTTCCTATAAAATAATACCCAAATCAACCATGAAAAGGAACAAGGAAAAGCCAAGCTCCTATGAGCAACAAACCAGCTTTCTGGGGAAGGTCTCTCCATTTCCCTTCTCCGTGAGCTTTGATGTAGTTAATAAGGATTTTGTCTTCCCAAACAGACCATGATCCTCTGTTGATTCCCTCTTTGGCACAACATGGTCTCCTTCCCATTCTCTCTTTCTGAGGAATATTGGTCATAAGCATAAACGGAAGGATTGGCCACATATTTATATGCCATCTAGAGAAAGAGCCATGACTAGACTAGTCAATGCGTAAGTTTCATCCCATACACGTTATTCTTCCCTTGTCCTAAATACTAAATATATGAAAAGCCTTAATTATATACTGCTTCCATACTCAGCCCTGAGGTTTGCTATGCTCATCCTAGATATTTTATTATAACATTCAAATCAAGCCGCCAAATTAAATTCGTCAGGCAAGCATTCTTTTTCTATCTTTCTTTGCTATTATTATTATTATTAGTATTATTATTATTAAAATACCATATAATTGCCCAAACCTAATCTAATTATATCATTACTCAATTATATCTTAATTTTATCACTATAAGAAAAATGTCGTTTAACGATGAATATTACTAACATAAAACTTAAGGATTCCGTCGGAAAAATAGATTAGCGATAGAATTTACCGACGGACAAAGGTGTTGTAAAAACGGCCATAGGTAATAATTTTTGACGAATAACAAAATATTCGTCGGTAAATTTAGCTACAGATATTTCATGTAACCGTCGGCGAATATACCGACAGCTGTTTGTTCAGTCGACTGTCAGTAAATTTCTGACGGTCAAGATTTTTCTGTCGACAGATTTACCGACGATATTAGTTATTTTGTCGGTAATTTTATTACAACATTATCAATAGTTATGATTCTTCCGTCGGTGATCATATCAATGACTTTTTTACGGTAAATCCTATCGGTAAAGTTGGCGATGGGCTGCCAATATTACCGATGGCTTGTTGTGTTTCGTCAGTAAGTATAATTGATTTTACGGATGTACTTATTTTTCTGTCGATAAATATTTTAATTTTTTTAGAAAAATCCTATTATTAAATTTTATTTGACGATCTTATGGTTGATGCATATAATTTACACAGTTATGAATTATCTGTGCATATTATTTTGATATGTTTATGCATTTAATTTGTTTAAACAGAAAGTTAATTGATGATATAAAGTTAAAATTATATTAATTGATAATAAAAACATTAAATTGGACATAATAAGTATTTGCAATTCAAATGAAATGACTACAAGTACCCTATTGATTTGATGACTGCGAATGCTTTGATTGCTGCGAAGAAGTGCGACCCCTTCTCTTTAACTCATCCATCTCATTACAAAGCTGAGTTATGTACTCCATCGATTGTAATAACTGAGTTGCCAATGTTTGCACTGTGCTCCGACACTCATTGGTTGTCGACTGCCTACTAGATGTTACTGTACTCGACATAGAGGATTGTCAATAACATGTGATCGCATATAAACCTAAGTCGAATATCCTTCCACGACGGTCCCTACCACCCACTACATAAAGATAAGTTTGAGTCTCATCAACATCTTCAGACTATTGAGACTGTCGTTAAATGCTTTTTAGTATTTGGTCCTATCAGAAGGCAATGTTTATATTAGTAAGTGATAATTATTAAGCATTAATATTAAACCATAAACTTCTTATACATTTAATTCTTTACATAGGGTGTTGACGAATATCACATCGTCATGCTTCTTAGTATGAGTGTGCAAAAGAGCTGACGGCATGTAGGCCTCATGCCTATAGACTTTTCCTGTATAAGAATAAAATGTTTCCTCTATTTTTATGATATTTACCCCCTATTGAAAACAAATAACTTAACAATACAGTCATATATGGAAGTAGGCATTGATAACATTATCATTCTCCATAATACACATATTTTCATTCCAAAATTCACATATTAATTTAAATTGAAATATAGCAAAGTAAAAAATTAAAATATAAATGTAAAGTATAAATACTTACAAGTCTCTCTGCATGCTCGTAGTGAGTAATAGATCCTCTTATATGTATGAGAAGACTCTCCCCCTGGTCCTCCACGTTTGTTGGTAGAATTATGTTCTGAAATGGACATTACCTCAGGTGATGTCCAATACTATTGCCAATGAATCCATATTTGTTCAAAAATATAAGGTGGTCGTATACCAACATTGTGTATCGCACCAACCAAGTCCCGATAACATGAACGTGCTCATCTCTCTCATACTTTATTAATGACCGCGTCAAATCCAGAATCTCAAAAAAATTCTTTCTGAAATAAAAGGAAAAACATTCGATAAATACTTATAATGTAATAATATTTATCTAATTAATGTATAAAAATCAATTAGAAAAGAAAATAATATTTTTTTGTACCCAAAACTCCTGATAGTAAAATTCCTTTGTGGCCTGAGAGATATTCTTCTATATATAACCAGCAAGATCAATCTTCTCCTTGAATTTGAATGTCATGTTTCTTAAGCATGGTCTAGACGAAATCAACCTATAATAAAAACAAATAATTTTATCCCATTTTCAAAATTTAAACATATAACTTAATTATAAACATATAATGTTTCATGTATTTGCACTTATATATTAATGACAATTGTGATGTAAGTTCTTCCATAAGGTCCCTCAGCTTTAAGCTGGCAGCCGACTCCTTCATCCACATCGTTTACCCCTGATATCTCTGTCGCTATAAGGGTAGTGGATGATGTAGGGGTAGTGGATGGTGTAACATTAGGTACGAAAGGTGATGTCTCATTTGCAAGTGTAGTAGTTGGAGGGGGAAGAGGTGATTCAGTTCCAGTTATAGAATGTGATGCTTTACCTGGATAGTAAGTAGCTTCGAATTGTTGTCTGAACCTTGATCACATTATATTCTATTTTATCTTTGGTGACATATTTCAACCTGAAATTCATATTTGATTAAATTTTTTAGAAATATAACAAATTGAATTCAATATTTTGCACAATGTATTAAAAAGGAAATAATTGATTTGTTAAATATAATATTCAATTACAAACACAAATTAATCACTATCATCAATTAATTGTAAATCAAAATCATCTTCTTTTTCTAAAGAAATAGAATCAAACTTAGGCTCCTCTTTAGATCTTTGGCCCTCATCATCATCTCTAGATGAAATTTCAACATTCACTACATGGATCGTTCAAAGGTTCATTATTGTCATATGTGACAAATGCACTTATTTCATAAACATCTTCCTAACTGGTTCACTTTCAATTCTCTGTTCTCCTTTTCCATGTAATTCAAAAATACCTCTAGGTTTAACTTTGAAAGCAGCCAAACAATCTAACTTATCTTGTCGTAAGCTAGGAAAAGGGACATAATACACCTAGATCGCTTGCATTGCCAGCACGAAAGGTTCAAGTTGTTTAAATCTTCTTCACTTGTTGATTTCAACTGGATTGTATCGGCTATGAACTTTTACACTAGCATTTAGAGTTGAATCAAACCAGTCACACTTAAATATTACACTTCGCTTTAATAGTTCGCAAAGGACCGTTCGCAAGATCACATATGAACTTGTTCTGTATTAGATTTTCTAAGGCCTACACAAAAGAAACTATCATATTAAACAATATAATAATATTTGAACACTTAAATCTTATAATTCAATCATTTCAATATTTGTAAGTGAAAACTTACATATTTCTAGAACCATCGAGGAAAGTATCTTCTAACTTCTTTATTAATATCATCCTATGTTTTTTCGAACATTAGCTTGCATAACAATTCCTTGTATAACCTAAAAACATTATTATGTATTTCAGTTATGGATAACACTAAATTTCAAAACCTAAATAATCAATTTCAACTTACTGCACGAAAGGTCGAACCTCTTGACAGTTCAATAAATGTAACCATGGGCAACATCAATTTCTTCCTCTATTAATATTCTTCTTATTGAACGTCTATATGTTCATCTAGGATATGTGAAAATGGATAAGTTACCATCATCATCACTCGTTTCTCCCCCATCTTCATTACGAGGAACTTTTCTTTCTCTTATGTGAATACGCGGCTCAAAATAATGTGAACAAAATGTACTATCATTCTCCGCTAAATAAGCATTACATGTTAAACCTTCAACTCTAGCCTTGTTTTTTGACATTTTTCTTAAAGTGATGCAAATACCTATATTAGCGAATGGGGTTATTACAATTTAGTTGTTAAAACATGTTCTTACTTCAATTACAATCATTTCTGTTGAATTACCTCTTAAACGGATACATCCATCGATATTGAACTAGACCAGCTAGTTTAGCCTTGTGTGCTAAATGCACAAGTAGATGCTCCATACAGTCAAAGAAACTTGGAGGAAAAATACCTTCTAACTTGTACAAAATTACAAGAATTTCCCTTTCTAGTTTATCAATTTCAGCCAACTTGATTTCAGATGATGTTCAACTTTTAAAAAATAAACTTAATTTTGTTATTAGTTCCTAAACCTTATTTAGTAGCAACTCCCAAAAGGTAATTGGAATTATCTTTTGCATAAACACATGACAATCATGAATTTTCATCCCAAATAATTTGTACTTCCTCATATCCACACACCTTGCCAAGTTTGAAGCATAATCATTGTGAAATTTTAGAATTTTCAACAATTCACACAATATTTCTTTTTTTTAATCCAACGTGTAACATGCTTTTCCTTCTATAAAAAAGTTTTAAATTAACTCGTGATTTTGCATTGTCTTTTTTCCTTCCTTCAATGTTCATTATGGTATTGATCAAATTGTCAAAAAAATTTCAATATACATCACATCTAGATGATGACGTATAAAATTAGTTTTCTAATATGACAAATCTTAAAAGATGCTTCATTTTCTCCAACTGAAGTTTTTACCAATGCTTGTATTAACTTCTTCAGCTTCAAATTTTGTAACTTTCAGTAAACCTAATTCCTCAATCTCCTACAATATCTCTTCAATAGCTTTATGAGGGGAAGGAGGTGTTTTTACCATTCTATTCTTAATGAACTTTTGTTTATTGTATCTAAATGGATGATCTGGAGGAAGAAATTTCCTGTAGTTTTCAAACCAACATGTTTTGCCCTCGTTTGGAAGATAAAACGCATCATAATCATTTTCATAATAAAGACAAGCCAATTTTGTAGCGCCCCCTCACCGTAGAGTATGAATCGGGATACCCGTAGGTACGCTCCGACGCACAACCCCCGATAAGGGTGCACTACACGAGAACAACTCACTA
>JAOTIZ010000202.1:13026069-13040985 GCA_027123425.1 Erythroxylum panamense | reverse complement strand
CTCCATAATAAGATCACATTTTAAAACTAAGAAGCTCTTGTTTTAATTACAAAATCATAATGTACGAGGATCCTATTAAAATTTCGGCAGCATTTCTCCTATAAAATGGACATCCCTCTTTTGAAATAAAGGTCCCTTAGTAATAAAAATACACTTCTATATCAACCAGTAACTACAATGCAAATTGGGTCTCCATACTACATGTCTATTGTCAATGTAATATAAATTTTATTAGTTTCCTTCAACATTATCCCTTTGGCAAAAATTATAAACCACATCTAATACCATAACCCCAAAAATGAGATTACCTTCAAATTTTAAGTTTGAAAAGTCCGCAGATTAACACAATGCTTAAAAGCATCATTATTATCACTTAGTTTGTTAAAATTACCATATACTTTATATTAACACAAAATGGTGTTAAAATCCTCGAGAATGATCTAAGGAAGGGAGGTGCTTTGTTTAATGATTAATAGATATGACCATAATTGCTTTTTAATAAAAGAATTGTTTGAGGCATTGACAAATGTTCTCTAGGAGCTGTGATTAGAAAGAAGACAATTGCTTACATATGAATGTGTTGGTTCAATATAGATAAGACTAATATTGTAATTTAGTTAGGATCTTAAGCTACTAATAAGTGGTTGTCATGGTGGTGAGTAATATTATAAAATAACTACTAATTTTGGAATACCAAAGAAATGTAAGGATGCATATTGAAGGCTATACTCTTGGTTTTAAGAAGACATATTAATGCATGATTCAAAGAAGACAACAAGTCCCTAGATACTTGTTATTTTGAGGGGTTCTTGTATCCCCTAATGTTCTAATGAGGATCATATTTTGAGGGGTTTGTGATATACTAATGTTGATCGTATTAAACAAGATCAAATACATTAAACAGTTAAATAGTCGCCATAGTTATACCTATTTCATTTTTCATAAATTCATAGCATTATATTATTTTCAACAATATATAACTTTAGTTCATAATTGTTTAAATAAGAAGATAAAGGCTTTAAAACCTTATAGAGGATAAAAGCATCTACTTGATGTATTTAAGATGTCAAGTTATAAAAAAAAGCATAAATACATAATTGACTATTCTACAAACTCATCACTAAAATGGTCTTGCAGAGAAGACAAAAAAAATTATGCTTGGAATAGTTAGGTATAAATTACCTATCACTGATTAAGATGATGAATTATCGATGATCAAATATGTACTTAAAGAAAGTGAGACTTCAAAAACTAATAGGTAATTTTAAAGTGTTAAAGATGACAAAAATTGAGTCGACTTTGGATTATTGTACAAGAGTGAAGCAATTTCATATGCAATTTATCTTTTAAATCATAGTCCTATAAAGAGCTTGAAAGATGTTACTCTATAAAAGGCAAACTAAGGTTAATACTATGACATGCCAAGAGGGCCTAATTAACCCAATACGTATAAATACAAACACCAATAGCCATTCATAAATATCACATTATCTATAACATTCATACTCCACAAAGATCCAATCACAATCATCAAAGTCGATGCAATGTTGTATTCCATCAAATTCCCATAGAACATATTCAATAAACTTTAACTATAAACATTAACCAACCAATCATAACTATAATTAGAGTTTAAAATGACAACTCAATCCAATGTAACATATAGAAATTTGAGTCAGTAAATATAAAGGTATGAACAATTTATCATTTATTAGGTTGTATATTAACGAAGTAACACAATGTACACAAATGACAAATTCAAAATTATTGAAGGAGATTGAACTCCCAATCCCTTTAGAACTTAACATTGAAATTTTCAACAACAATGTTTGATTTTAATTTTATTAAATAATTACAGTTACTGTATCATACATCAGTATATAATATTTGTGATAAAAAGTCATTATACTACAAAATCAATACAAATTATCAATTACTATACAATCAAACGTAAATATTCTACCAAAGTTAAAATTCAAAATTTAAGACATAATCAATATTCTAGTTCCAAACAATAAGATATAGAATGTTAGTAATTATTTAAAGATAAAAATATGATAATATCAGTATTTTAATTAATTAGTTTCAGAAATTATGTTTTAATTAGTTTCAGAAAGCCCTTAAATTGATTTCTTATTTTATAAGAGTAAACAATTAACTAAAAAACAATTAAAAAAAGGAAAAAAAATCAACCCAACATTGTACAGATCATCGAAGAAATGAGGGGTGGAGAACAAGACGCTACCTTCTGTTTGGAGCGTCGAAGAAGACAACACTAGCGATACACCAGGTCGACGACGACAACTCACTCCAGATGGCGGCAATCGCAGGTGATAAGTGACGGATGGAGGAGGAAGAAGATGAGGGAGTCGCGGGCGTAGGCGTCGGGTGGGAGGGAAAAGAAAGGGTCTGGGTTGGTTTTAATAATAACCAAAACGATGTCGTTTCGGTTATCATTTAAACATTAAATTATGACTAAACCGACGTCGTTTTGGTTTAACATAAAACGACGTCGTTCTGGTTATCAATTAAACATTTATTTGATAACCAAACGATGTCGTTTTGGTTTATCACCATACGACATCGTTTTAGTAATTATTTAAACGTCTAAGTGATAATCCATACGATGTCGTTTCGTTGGTAAACAAAATGACATTGTATGGTTCAGCCTCAAACGTTAAAAACTTCAACAAAACGACGTCGTATAGGTTTGAAACCATACGACATCGTTTTGTTTATCAATTCAACGTCTACAACTTTCGCAAAACGACATCGTATGGTTTTCAAACCTATACGACGTCTTATAGTTTTCCAACCTATACGACGTCGTTTTGGTTATTTCAATCCTACAACCTAACGACGTCGTTTTATTAAGGTTAGAATCCGACGACTTAAACGAAAATTTACCAACATATTTACCGATGGAAATATCGGTCGGTAAACTTTCTCGCCTGATTTTAGCGACCGAATATATTACCGTCACCAAATATATATTTGCCTAACAACATTACCGGCGTCTATACTTTTTTCGTCGGTAATTGCCCACGGTTTTACTTCCGTCGGTAAATTACCGTTGCCAATTTACATTTTTCTTGTAATGTACGAAAATAATTTAGATGCTAGTGAGGGTACAGATGTTTGCAAAGATATCTACCATAACCTTGATACATAAGTGTAGCTTCTAGTTAGGATGAATGGAAGTAAAGTGAGTAGTCAAACTAAGCATTTTTTTTAACTCCTTATGTACTTTTTTGACTATTTAATCTAAAATGAAGTGGAGGCAAAGCGTTATACTTTTAGATTAAACAAATACAATTTTTGATTTCTTATGTTATACATAATGAATTTGCATGGACTAATACATAATTTCCGTTTAGTCTTTTTCAATTGACTGTAACGCATATGACATGTCTACGTAATTATCCTAACCTAATTTTAATTATATTATAATTTAGAAATAATCTCTTTATTAGTTAGGAGTAAGATTGCGTACTATTGAACCTCTCTGATTCCGTTGGATTGTTGTTGTTTGTTTTTTGTTTTAATTTAATGATATTATAGCTCATTTCAATCTTAGCTTTACTGTCCTAAACAACAAAGAAAAAATGTTCATCAAATTATTTTTAAGCATTTTTTAATTATATGAAACCAATGAATTATGATTAAATTGCGATATAATAAGATCAACTTATGATAAAGAATAATGTAACATGTGCATTAGTAAGTTATGAGAAACTCTCTTATAACATAACTTGAAAAAAAGTATACCGAAAGGTTTTGTTTTTCTAAGTGATTAAACGTGGATAATAAAATTATATTTTCATATATAAGTTTTAGCATAATATTAAGTTATTTTTAAGTTGACTAATTAAGGATGATTTTGGCTACTTTTAAAAAAGAGCACACCCTTTAACAATATTTTATTAAAAAATAATAACTTCATTACACGTGGACCACAACCTCCTCTTAACAAGAAACAAAAAATGTCAGAAACACAATAACATAAAAGTTTTGGATTAATTACACCTAACATAAATTTTTTAATTCATCTTTATAATTTAAAAAAGGTTACACTAACAACATTATAATATAACCTTTCTTCATAAAATATGACCAAAATAACATTCTCATATCTAAATTCATTGAATTGGATGCTAGTCTTGACTCTTTTATTATGTCAAATAATAGGATTTTAAGTAACCATGTGACGTCATCTACTTACTAACTTACTGTGAAGAAATAGTCTAAGGGGCGTTTAGTTCAAATTGGGTAATGGTAATAGGAATAAAAATAAATATAGTGAGGAATGAGAATAGATATAATCATTATAGTTATGATGGTTAATTAGAACAAATGAATGATTACCATTACAATTGATAATAGTTAGTTTGTTAAAAATATTGACAAATAAAAGTTTGTTAAAATTTTGTTTTACATCAAATTTTAATATATTTTAATTAGTTATATTTAATTGCTAAAAAAGAAAAATATATAATTAATTATATTGTAATTAATTGTAATTAATTATATTGTACTGTTGTTTTAATTAATTAAACAAAGAACACTTGGGGCGAATCGGAGTGATGTAATCCACTGCTCGTTTAATTAATATAAAGATGAGCTTATCGTTCTAACAAGAGATCATAGTTTTGGATGACTCTCATAATCCGACGATATGGAACGCTTTCTCGGATACCATATTCTCTTATCTGAGTGACGTACGAGCTATAGGTATGTGGACTCAGGAGCTCCCCTTGTGGAGAATGGAGAAGCCCCATAATTTCTTTATACGCCTTTCTTTTCCTTTTTTGTTATAAAAAGTCTTGCCCCTAAGAAATTACTGATTTCTCTTTTTTTGTTGAGTTGATCATTGAAGTGCTTGCCTTTGCTTCTTCCTTGAGTGTAGCTACTTTCTTTCCCTCCTTTAGGGACGAATGCATTCTTTGGAAGCTTTCCAAGCTGTATATGCTTTCATTTCAATTGGCTAACTTTCGCACCTCAAACCAACATGTCCTTCCCATCGAGAAGCAGTTGATTTAGACGAACCAGTTAGAAAGGCTACTAAAACCCACGTACTTTTAATTCCATTAGTAAGAATATCAAAAATCACCCATCATTTTTGAAAGCGGGGAGAAGGGATCTTTTTTCTGCAATGGAAAAAAATGGAGCAGATTTGACCGGGCACAACCTAACGATAAGGATTTTAATTATAGTTTTCCTTGCGATGGTCAGGGACAAGGTAGTACTTGTGATATTTCAGCTTGGGACACATTTTATGAGCGGTTGTTTTGGGCAAGAACAAGGTGGGGCCTTATGGGCAAGCATCTCCTTTCTTTGTTCTTTTGTCGTGACGCTTTGGTTGAGGCGAATGCTTCCAAAGGCAACCCTTTTGAGTTTCCGACCGTTTCCTAGATTGAAGTAGCATCGGTTATTCCTCCAATGGCTTTTTCTTAAATAGAAAGAGTGTTGAAGTCGTTCACAAGAATTGACTATTTTATTTCAAAAGCTAGAAAGCGAGAAAGAGAAGTCCTTTAATTAAGCAAAAGTGATCAACATCATATTTTTTACCAGGCAATTACCAATAATTTTTCTGTGAACTTCCAGAAATCTGACAAATGTAGCTTGCAAGGGATTTGGAAGCATGGAGTCGCATATGTGACATCAGAAGTTAAATGCTTTTCCTTATAGATGAGCAATCAAGTTATTGAAAATTTCGAACAAATCCCAAATTTTGAAACTATCCGTTAAAAAATAAAGACCTAAAATTCCTAATAATAAACCAAAATCTCCTACATGATTAGTTACAATTGCTTTTTGACAAGCATTTGACGCAATAGATCATGTGAATGGAAGCTAAAACCAGCACACCCAAAGCCAGTGAAGAGTTTAGAAATTTCCATTTATGCAAGATCCGGAGAGGTCCATTGATGAAATGATTAATAATTACGACTGGTCGAAATGGATAGTGGGTTGGTCTAGTAATTAAGGGGAGACCATTCGGTCACCTATGATACTAGGACCAACAAGTCAGTGACTCTTTCCTTTTTTGCCCGCTTTCTTTCCTATTTCTTGTGTATGTAAGAAGGGAATGCCTAAATGTATGGAACCTAGCCTCTATGGCAAAGCACTTTTTGAATCAGATCTTCTTTGGTGGGAAGTTCTCCGATCATCCCTAATGAAATGTATATTTGGAGGAGTAGGTGAACGTACTAATGAAGGAAATGATCTTTATATAGAAACGAAATAATCTAGAGTAATTAATGAAGAAAATATTGCAAAATCAAAAGTGGCTGGAGACAAAGAAAGATCAAGGCAGCATATCAGTTTTTTTCTTTATACTTTACTTGGATCTGTTTTTATGCGAAGAAAGGAAAAAATGACTCGATTATTGGCACCATGCACCTTGCCCACTCTTTTTTGAAAGGGTAGGGTTAATCAATAAGGGAATTAATTGATATTGAATCTTCCTCTAACAATTTCTTTTTCTTTTTTTTTGACATTTGATATTCATTTTTAAACCAAACAAGGATCTAACTCTCTTTTGTCAGCTAATCCTACAAGCTTTTATATAAAGCCTATATATTAATTAATTCATTGTAATTAGTTAATTGTATTTAATTAATTATATTTAATTATAAAAACATATAAAAAAGATTAAAGGAGTATTATTCAGGAATGATTGACATTCCTCTCATGCTTGAGGGGTATGGAGCAATACTTGAAAGTTTGATATCATAATATTGTCCCTATAACGATAATATATAACTAATCACCCCTTTTCATTCCATAATGATTGAATCTTTCTCAAATCTATTGACTAAGCACCCCCTAAATAAGCAGTAGATTCGACGTTGTGCAAGGACGTATAAGGTATCTGTCAAGACCCTACTCTTAAGAAGAGCAAAGAAGGCAACAAAAATGTCATATTTTGCTTCATTTTATTTTTAGAAGAGTCAAGAGTTGACTCTCATAAAGAGTTAAAAAGAGTCCATATTTTGTCTCATTTCGTTCCTTATAAAAATGATCTTTTGATCCTCGTTAAGAACAAAAAGAAGTAAAATAGGAGCTCTTTTATTACATTACTCAAAGCCTATAAAATGTCAAGAACACCCTGAAGCAGCCAATTCTATGATTTTAGAACATAATCAACGTTTTAACCATATTTTATTAAGGTTGTTAAATATCTTATTAATAAAAAGGTAGTTTGTGAAAAATTATATTATAAAATTATTAGTATAAATTTTTAAATTATAAGAGAAAAGTTAAAAGAATATAAATTGCAGAATAATAAAGTGTAATTAACTATTAAATTTTTTTTGGCGTACTCTAGATTAACTCAGCATTATTTCGTACTAATTTAAAAAGTCAATGGAATACGGTTCTTTCGTACAAGGAGAAACAGGACAAGCCAACATGACCTCATGATTGCACCCCTGATTTGAAACTAGAAGCCCCCGGCCCACAGTTTGAATTTGGAATATGATGTTGGGATTTTGTCTGAAATTGGAAAATGATAGTCATAGACAAACGGCAAGGCAAAGTGAACACAATTTCTTTCACAAGCCACGGCACAATTGCATATTTCTTTCGGAGTCCCTGTCATTTACTTGCATATTTAGTCCCTCTTTTACCGTGCTACGAAATCTCAAGTGCTATGTCGTTTGTATATCATTTCATTTTCCAAAATCATCTATTTAACAAAACTCCAACATTGTATAGTAAATATATCTTATAAAAGTATGTTAATTTGGGACTATGGAGACAAAAATTTTCCTGATGCGGGTAAAGAATACTTTCAAAGAAGCGGTACTGTTCAGGATTTTTCTCTTTTGTCTGTACATTTTTTTGAAAGTTATTGCGACACATCATTATGAAGGAGTTTCGAGTTTTCCTCTTTAGTATAAGAGTTGATGTCATTCATAGGAGCAAAGAGGAAAAGTCACGAGAGACCGCGCTCCACGTGGTGCGTGCGCGCCTTCTGGACCCAATTTTTCATGGATGTGCTGGGGTCCAGCTTTTTTTGTCAGGGCGAGAGTTATGGGTCATCTCTAACCTTACCACTATGCTGCCTTTCCAGCAGGTTGTTTGGTCTATTATTTTTGGGGTGGCCTGTTGGTACTTGTGAAACTGGCGGAACAAATGCTTGTTTGAGCAGGGTTTCCGCTAGCCGGAGGCTGGTCGTCGTCTGATTATGGAGTATGCTGAGTGGATTTCCCGAGCTCATCTCATGGAATCCCGTATTTTCTCAGATTCTACTATGCCTGTGGGGATTCCAGTGGGTTGGTCGCTGTCAATGGAGGGCTGGGTGAAACTGAATACGGATGGGGCAGTCTCACCAGGTGCCCTTCAGGTGTCAGCTGGAGGGTTAATTCGGGATCGATGTGGGTAATGGTGTGGGGGTTTCCAGCAGCGGTTCGATCGTTGTTCCCCCCTCACAGCCGAACTCCGTGGGGTCCATTCCGGTCTCCTGTTGGCCTGAGACCGGGGTTTCCTCCGCCTTATTTTTGAAATCGATTCGTTAGAAGTTATTAACATACTTTCCTCTTCTCAGCAGGTTCTGACTGAGGATCTTTTGTTAGTTGCAGGTATTCACGGGCTGTTACAGCGAGACTGGGAGGTGGTTCTGTGACATGTCGGGCGAGAGGGGAACCAGTGCGCTGACAGACTGGTGACTTGCACCATTTTCTTGACTCCGGGCCTACACCTTCTTAGGGAGCCTTTGGTAGTCGTTCAGGAACTTCTGCACCACGATGCGGGCGGGGCTTTGTACCCTCGTCATATTTGATCATACTTGTACCTTTCTTTTGTAATCAAACAAAAAAAACAGAGGAAAAGTCATGTGAACACAGAAGGCCATGTGATGAAGCCAAGTACATAATACCATATATAGGATAGATAAACGGAACAATTCATTTGTCGGGAAGTTAAAGCCGCTTCCCCAGAAATTAAAAACTCACTACTTCTTTCAGTACAGACCACAGCGGTAAAGCCGCTTCCCCAGATATTAAAAACTCACAACTTCCTTCAATACGGACCACCGAGGCTCCACCGGTTGTGAATTCTGAAAGCTGTTGCTCGTGGTTACGTTGCATGCGTTTTACAAGTCATATACATGAAGCTGTCTTCATCATCCTTATCTCTATTATTGAAGATTTGACGTTTACTTGTAGCAACAACAACCTCTCTCCCTACTCATTATCGGATGCATTATTGCTACTCCTTTTGGTTTCACGTTTTTAAACTGGTAGTTAGCCACCAATTTACCCTTGCATCTGTTAAGTGATAGCTTTTTCAATGTCCTTTTCTTTTCCTAGTTCTTCTTGTAATTACTTCCGCGCTGTTCCTTTGTTAACCATTAATAAAGCCTAGCTTAGCCAAATCCAATATGTAGATACATATCGTGTTGAGACGGCTTTATGATTGATGTCTTGACTTACACCACTACGTAGATCAACTGTATAAGTCTCTATAAAGAAGTGAAGATGCATGATTGTGTATGGAGATTGTGTAACCGTGTATGTCTGCGAATGAGGCAGAAATGAAAAGATAAACTGATAGAAAATTTTATTTCATGATATAAAAGAGAAAAATATGCAAGTTTTCAAAGAGAGTGCAGCCGCAACGTCCAAAAATGAGAAAAACCAAAAACAGAGGGAGGAAAGAGTGCTATTTTTATCTTTATTTGATTGTTTTTGAGATTGGAGATTGATGATTGATTATGACGTCCAAAAATGAGAAAAACCAAAAACAGAGGGAGGGCAAAGAGTGTTATTTTTATCTTTATTTGATTGTTTTTGAGATTGGAGATTGATGATTGATTATGACATCAACTTTAATTTCAATCTTGAAACTTTGTGAGACAATTTGTTGTTCGGAGGGTGAGAGATCAATTTTTGTTGTAAATCCTGATTAAATTAGTAGATTTATTTGTCAGTTTGCTCCATGATTTTTTCCTCTATATCGAAGAATTTTTTATGCTAAATCTTGGTGTTTATTTTATCGGTTAATTTCTTATTCTCATATTATTTATACTGCTACAACTTAAAGAATTCTTTCTTGTTAATATTTGGTTAATCGTTTAGAGAGTTGTTGTTTGTCTCATAACAAGTAGTATCAGAGTCATCCTAATGGAAGGTGGAAACAGCTCTATGGTCAATATAATGTCATCAAATTACTCAATATGAAGGCTTATGATGGAGGACTTTCTGTATTGCAAGGATCTCTTTGATCCTATTGATGTGAACAGAGGTGTGAATGATGATGTTCCTTCAAAACCTAAAAAAAATAGCAGTGAGAGAATGAGAAAAGATAAAGTAGAAAACTCTGGGCACTATAAGACAATAGATTGATATTATGATATTCAACCATGTGTCTTAAGAAACAGATCCTTTTAAGCTATTGAAGAAGCTAAAAGGCTTGTATAAAAAGAAAACTACTCATAACAAGGCCTCTCTAATTAAATGGATTGTGAATTTGAAGTTAAAGGCTAGAAAATCAGTGTCAGAACATCTAAATGATTTCCAGGACATTACTAGATAGCTAGGAAATGCTAGTAGTGACAATTAGCAACTTAGCTCCTAAAGGTGTATTCTCTTTAGATGTAATCAAAAAAAGTATATTTAATGAAGAAATCAGAGAAAACATATTAGAACTGAAACTTGCAACCTTTTGTGACAGAGAGCAAGGGAAGGAACAAGAGTAGGGGTCCTAATAGTTGTGACAAGTTTAAAAATAGTTCAAGTATAGAGGTGATAAAGACATGAAGACATGTCACTATTACAATAAGTCAGAATAAGTTAAAAGATTCTATTATAAGTGGAAGAGGGATCAAAAAAAAGAAAACTCATCAGAATGATGATGTTGATGACAGGAGTGCAGCTGCAACTGCTTCAAATATGAATGATGAGGTGTCCCTAGTTTATATAACTAGTGAATGCTTTCTTGTCAACAATTTTGGTTTTGAATGGTTGATTGATACAGGAACATATATTATTGTATTCCAAATGTGAAATACTTCTCAAATTACAAGAGCAGAGATTTTGGTAGTGTAAAGATGAGAAATCAAAGTTTTGCTAAGATAGTCAGTATGGGTGATATCCAGGTTCAGAAAAAAGTCATATGCTTACTGAACTTGAGAGATGTACGACACATCCTTGATTTAAGGCTAAATATGTTATAAAAAATTGTTTTAGATTGAAAAGGTTTTCATCACACTTTTAGGGATAGAAAGTGGAAACTATCTAAAGCGCAATGATGGTTGCCCGAGGAGAGTTATGTTGCTAGCTATACAAGACACATTTAAAGGTGTATGGCAGTGGAGAAGTATACACAAATAAAGAGGAAACTTCACCAAATCTATGGCATTGACGATTGAGACATATGAGTGAGAAGGGATTAAAGTTACTAGCTGAAAAATCCTTTATACTAATTAAGAACTCACAACTGCTTATTTCTTGCAATCATTACTTGGTTGAGAAGTAGCATAAAGTCTCTTTCAAGAGAAGATCTATAAGCAATTCGAAGTTATTAGAGTTAGTGCGTTCAGATGTTTGTGGTCCTATTAAGGAGGAGTCACTAGGAGGTCACAAATATTTTGTTACATTTATTAATTATACTTCGAGGAATACTTGAGTATACATGTTGAACTTTAAGAGTCAAGTATTTGAAACTATCAAGAAGTTTCATATTTTGGTATAAAGGGAAGCTCGAAGGAAGCTAAAGTGCCTATGAGCAAACAATGGGGGGAGTATACATCTAAGGTGCTTAAAGAATATTGTACATCATATGGCAGCAGACATGAGAAAACTGAACTAGAGACTCCACAACATAATGGGGTTACTGAAAGGATGAACAAAAACATTGTGGGGAAGGTTTTTTGCATGCTCAAAATGATTATGTTACTAAAGATATTTTGGGGAGAAGCAGTTGAACTGTGGTTTACCTGATAAATCGAGCTCTCTTAGTTTCATTGGATTTTGAGATTCTCAAGAGAGCATGGACTAGCAAGGATCCATAAATCATCATTTGAGAGTTTTTTGCTGCAAGGTATTCTGACATGTACCAAGGGATAAAGAAAGAAGCTTGACTCAAAGTCAATACCTTGTATCTTTGTTAGATATAGTGGAGATCAATTTGGCTTCGGACTTATGACCTAGAGAAGAAAAGGTGGTCAGGAGCTAGGACGTAGTCTTTTAGGAGCACGAGGGAGGTGTTGATCTTCTGAGTGGAGATAAACCATCATATTGTAGCTCATTAGATGGCATAGCTGGCTCCTTGCCAATTCTTTTGACTATCGATCAATCTATAGGTGAAGAAGATGAAGTGTGTGACCAAGCACACATTGGTGGTGATTAGATATAATTAAATATTGATGAGCTACATGAATCACATCCAAACAATACTGGAAAAAGAATCTATTGAGAATAATAAGCAGGGAGAGCAATTGGATCCAATAGTTTATGAAACATAACTTTGAAGGTCAACAAGGGAGAAAAGACCTTCCAAAAGGTATCCAAGTTTTGAGTACCTACTACTTACAACTGAGAGGGAGTCTGAAAATGTGTAAAAGGTTGCATCTCATGAAGACAAAGATCTTTAGCTCGTAGCTATGAAGGAAGAGATGGATTCTATGAATAAGAATAATAAATACAAGCTTGTAAAGCTTCTAAAAGGAAAAAAGGCATTGAAGAACAAGTTGGTGTTCAAGATAATAACAAGCTGGTCAAGTACAAGGCGAGGCTAGTAGTGAAAGGATTCATTCAAAAAAAGGGTATTAACTTTGATGAAATCTTTTACTGGCAGTCAAGAAGACCTCAATCCGAACAATTTTGGGTCTAATTACTTGTTTGGATCTTGAACTCGAACATTTGGATGTTAAAATAGCCTTTTTGTACAGGGTTTTGAAAAAGGAGATATACATGGAGTAACTAGAAGGCTTCAAAGCTAAAGGCAAGGAAAACATGTTCTATAAGTTGGAAAAAAGTCTATATGGCTTAAAACAAGCTCCAAGGTAGTAATATTGAAAGTTCGATTCCTTCATGACTGGTCATAAATTCAAAAAAACTTATGTCGATGCTTGCATGTATTTTAAGAACTTCTCAGGTGAGAACTTAATCATTCTTCTTCTTTATATTGATTATGGGTCAAGTGAGAACTTCATTGTTCTTCTTCTTTATGTTGATGATATGCTGATTATGGGTCAAGACAATTGTATAATAGAAAGTTAAAGGAAGACTTGGTCAAATCTTTTGATATGAAAGATTTCGGATGTACAAAGCAGATTTTAAGCATGGAAATAACTCAGGATAGAAATAATAGGAGATTGTGGTTGTCTAAGGAGAAATATACTGAACAAGTGACAAAAAGGTTCAATATGTATCATGTCAAGCTAGTTAGCATACCACTGGCATCACATTTCAAGCTATGTAAACATGCATGTCCCTCAAAAGAAAAGAAGAAATATGGTATGTCCTCTATTTCATATTGATTTGCAGTAGAGTATTTAATGTATGTAATAGTGTGCACAAGGTCAAATATTGCTCAAGCTATTGGGATGGTGAGCATATTCTTGTCGAATCTAGGAAAAGTTCACTAGAAAGCAGTAAAATGGATGATAAGATACTTGATAGGCACATCAAAGTGGAGTTTCTGCTTTGGTAGTGGTGAGTCAACTATAGAAGGCTTTACAAATGGAGATATGGTTATAGATCTTGATAGAAGAAAATCCACTTCAGGTTTTCTATTCAAGTTTGCATGGAAGTCATCTTACGTTAATCCAAGCTATAAAAGTGCGTGACTTTATTTACGACTGAATCAAAATATGTAACTATAATGGAAGCTTGTAAGGAGAGGCTCTGACTGAAAAGGTTCCTTTAAAAATTAGATGTGTAACGAGAAGATTATGTAATGTTTTATGATAGTCAAAGTCCTATTAACTTAAGCAAAAATACTATGTATCATTCCTGTACAATTAACATAGATGTTAGATATTATTGGTTAATGTCCATGATATAAGAGCAATAATTAATATTAAGGAATGTTCATACAGATTTAAATGGTGTCGATATGCTAACTAAAGTAGTTCCTGGAAATAGGCATAAGCTTTGTTGTAAGCTTGTCATGATGTATTCCAAGTAGATGATGACGCATCTTCCCTATATTTGTCATTATGTATGTTTGCGAATGACGGGTGCTAGAAAGAAACACGGTTACTTATACGGTCATGTAAGTGGCAAAAAATTTTATTTAGTGATATAAAAGAGAAAAAGACGTAGGTTTTTGAAGAAAGTGCAACCACAATGTCCAAAAGTGAAGAAGATCAAAGAGAAGACAAAGAGTGTTATGTTCTCATATTTATTTAATTATTTTTGGGATTGTTTTGAGTGATTGTTGATTGTGATATCAATTTCAGTTTCATTCTTAAAATTGAGATCAATTTTTTTTTTGTAAATCTTTATTAAATTTAGTGAATTTATTTATCAGTTTGCCTTGTAATTTTTCCTTTACACTGAAAGTTTTTCTACGTTAAATTTTAGTAGTTGTTTCATCATTTAATTTTCCATTCTCATATTATTTATACTGTTGTAACTTAAAGAGATCTTTATTATCATTAATATTTGTTCAGTCGTTTTGAGAGATGTTGTTTGTCTTTCAACATACTGTAAGATGAATTATAGAAGGGCATCTAGAATTGCATTGTAGTCTCTAGATATGAAGTACCTGTTTGGATGGGCTTATGTCAGTAGAGCTTTTGACAATAGAACTTTTCTGAAAAGAGCTTTTTTGAGAAGCCAATTGACTGTTTGGCTGTCAATTAAAAAAATAGCTTTTTTTAAAAGAGTTTCATACAGTAGATTATTTGGTAACATAAAAATAAAAAGCACTTTTATTAATTTTAACTATATTTTATTTTATAAT
>JAOTIZ010000202.1:12966384-12980403 GCA_027123425.1 Erythroxylum panamense | reverse complement strand
GAATATTTCAATTAATCTCAATCCCTCTTGGTCCCTTTCTAAATTACTATTTTACCCTTCCCATCGGGGGTGGGATGATATACGACACCACCGGTAGAATACAATCAAATTCAGTTGTATCCAGCGCGGATAAGGAAGCTTCGAAAAGGCCATTGAAATAATCCAACACAATTGAGCACATAGAATCCATATCCGACACAGGATTTCCACGATCGTCCTCCAAGAACTCAATATGATTAACCCGCTTTCTTCGTGAGGCATGAGCATGAAAAAATTTAGAGTTTGCTTCCCCATACTTAAGCCAGAAGATCTTAGACCTCTGTTTCCAGTAAATGTCCTCTTGAGCAAGTAGGTTCGAGAGCTCTTTTTTAAGCCTCACTACAAGCATATCCTCCACATTAGCCTGACGAGCAGCATCAATCCGTTTCTTTAAAAAAGCAATCCGAGATTTAAAATTGTGATCCTGAGAGCTCTGCCAAGCAGTTAGAGCCACACTACAGGCAGCAATCTTGTCTAATACACCGATAGTCCTATCCTGAGACCAAGCACCAAACACCACATCCCAAAAACCATTATCAAGCAACCATGCGTTTTCAAACTTAAAACGGTGGACCCTTTTAACTGGGAGCACAACACTTGCGGAGAGTTTAATTGGGGTATGGTCGGAATAGGAACTTACCAAATTAAAGAGCTTATGAAAAGTAAAATAATTAATCCACTCTGCAGTGACAAAAGCCCTATCAAGTCTTTCCAAAACCAGTGAATCCGACCCCCTGCCCCGCTCCCAGGTGAAGCCAGAACCCACAAGAGGGATTTCAATCAACTGACAATCGGCAATACAAGAGCGAAACCCTTCCATGAGCGAAATAGGATAATCCCGGCCACCAATTTTGTCATTAACCGAGAGGAGATTATTAAAATCGCCCATGCATACCCATGGTAACGTATAGCGACGAGAAAGAGCCTTAAGAAGTTCCCAGTTACTCCGCTTCCTATGAGATTCCAGGAAGCCATAAAAGCCAGTGAATCTCCATCTAAACTCATTAGACTGAACAATTTCCACGTCAATATGGTTACTCGAAAAACCCAGAACATTATCATTACTTGTATTATTCAAGAGGAGTGCAAGACCCCCACTACGACCATTCCGGTCAACCGAAAAACAACAATCAAACTTCAATAATAAACGTAAAGCTTCCATCCTACGTGAAATAACAAGAGTTTCACTAAGAAAAAGTAAGTTAGGCTTATTGACATTAACAATGTCCTTCAACGCATTCACTGCATGTGGGTTGCCCAAGCCACGACAATTCCAAGCTATGCAATTCATGGCGATCGGCGGGTCTCCGACCGGCCGTTAATATCTCAGTAGCACTAGATGTTACAGTTGAAGAAGCTGAGTAGCTACCACCTTTCAGCTCGACGAGTTCAGGACCAATGTAGGAACAGTCGCGGGGACGTTTTTTCACTTCATCAATAACCATGACATTGTATTCTTTCCCTTTTTGGATAGCCTCAAGCTCCGAGTCAGTGCCAGTCATTGCCTGATTAGCAACCCGGGTGACAGGTGTGGATGGGCCGACAACTGGCACAAATTGAAATTTCCTAAACTGAGATTCATAATTATCCATAACTCTGTTATGCTTCGATTTTGCCATGATCGGATGGTGAATCCCTTTATTTATGGTCCTATTTTCAAACTGCGCGGGAGAAGCGGGATCACGACGCCACTGATTCGGGCGGACTCTAAGCTGATCACGAACCTCTGATCGGATCTCCTCCGGCCACTTCCTTCTGAGGTCATCCTCCGGCAACTCCGTAAGCTTAACACAGCTAGACTCGCTATGCCCGACAATGCCACACAAATAGAATATGAGAGGGATTCTTTCATAACTAAAAGAAACATCAAAGAAATCACCCCCCTCCTTACGTATACGCTTGGTCCTCATAAGTGGTTCACCTATGTTTATGCGAGCACGGAACCGCAAATACTGGACAATAGAGTTTCGCCTATTTCCCGTATCATATTCCAGGAATGAACCCATAATGTTGCCCAAGTTGATCGCTAAAGATTCCGAAGCAAACCCAGGCGGAAGATCGTGCACTCGTACCCAGAAGTCAGCAAACCGAAACTCTACCTCAGTCGGATTCTCACCTTCTCTCATCTGGTGAACCAACAGAATACAATTATTAAAACTCCATGGTCCTCCGGCCAACATTCTCCGAAGATCAACCACATGAAAAAACTGGAAAAGGTATAAACCATCTCCCCCGAACGGTTTGATGGAACAGCCTTTAATAGGTCGCCATATATTGAGAAAAGTCCTCTCCATGGCTTCAAAATTGACATTACGTTCTCCCAAAAATCGACCTAACAAACTCAGGTTGTAATCGATGCAACCCCCTTCAATATCCGACCCCTTAACCACAAGTTCAGTATCTTCTTTCTCGTGAATAGACAGCTGTTGAAATGCATGATCCATGACTAAACAAAGAAAGCACCCAGCAACAAGCGAGGCAGAAAATTAAGTTAACAAGACAAAAACATGCACGAAGACATGACAAAACTTGCACCCTTAGAGAGAAAACGGGCAAGACTCAAGATCTATTTTTATGTAAAATTCTATATTAAATAAAATGAAGTTGATCGAATTTAAAGGAGTGAGCTATTTATCTTTATAATAATTTCAATAATGACCTTGATGCTATTTTTGTTTAATAAATACTTTCAAAATTGACTTTTTTTAATTTTTAAATTGAAACGATATTTGCTTATTCTAATAACTATATCCATTAAAAAGGTGGCATGTCGTACACTTAAGATTATTATCAATTGACCACCTACATATAAAAATATATGGGTTAAATACATGTGCTTTTCTTATAGTTTTCCACTTTTTCTTTGATCTCCCAATTATCAAAGTGCACTTTGCCATCAATAATTTTCAAGTTATTGTTTAATTTTCATGTCAGTGTACGTAACTCAAAGAGATGCATTCAACATAAAGAATTGCTGTTATCCCAACCAAAAAAGGACACCAAGTAGACTATACTGTAATTTGATTTCGCAGGAGCTGCTACATATTTTCAAGATCAAGACTTACAAGGTAAGTGGGAGAGTAACCTAATTAAACACAACCAACGACGTTTATTATCAGGGTTATTAAGATGTTTTTAGGCTTGTTATTATCCCTAAAATTTTAACTCAACTGGTAGGTTGCATTAATAAAAGATCAACAGATTAAGCCAATGTTAATGAAATTATAAAGGAGGTGTATGAATGAATACAATTAAAATTAGTTGAGGAAACTAATAGAAAAGTTTGTAAAGTATATGTACAAAGACACGAGCAGAGCATACAAGAATCTCGTGGTTGGAATTGGATGTTCCAAATTAACATTCTGATGCCAATCGTATTGTTGTGAGTTAACACCTTACACAAATATTCTTGAACATAAAAGGACGTGCAGGAAGATCCCATATTGAAACATTGATCATCAGAATTTTTGACCAATCCCAAAAACCAAAAACAACCCTCTTGTTTACAGCGAGGAGCCGCCCATGTATGCAATGCTGTTATCTTTTCAGCAAGACCCAGCTAGCAAATTACGAGTTGTTAATCATTTATTATTCATTGTGTTTTCTTCAAACTTATATTCCAAACGTAGAGATCGATGAGTAGGTCTCACTATACGGTACATATATAGTCTTCTAATCTCTTGTTAATCTTTTGCTAACTTCAAGAACCTAACTTTTATCGAACATGGTGGATGTTCCAAATTCTTTCAGCCTGTCGTCACCGCCACCTCCATCACATTCTTCACATAATTCCGACATAACCATGTTGTATTATGGCCTTGCAATTGTTGGTTCAGCTGCTATTTTGCTTGCAGCCTACAACCTTGTCTTTACCAGGTGGTGTTTGCACAGACCAGGTCATGGTCGAAACCTGTTTGCGAGGGAAACGGAAAGTCAAAGTTTCGAGTGCCCAAGTCGCAACCTATTGTGTAGTTTCAAGTACAAAAAGGGAAACATGACTGAACTAGAACAAGGTGGGGACAACGAATGTGCTATTTGCTTGTCTGCGTTTGAAGATGGAGAAGAAGTGAGGAAGTTGCCCAGGTGTAAGCACTCGTTTCATGCAGCTTGTATAGATATGTGGCTCTACTCTCACTCTGATTGCCCAATTTGTCGTGCATATGTTGGTCCTTCTTCGCGATGTCATCAGCAACCGGTGGCTGATTCTTTGCCGCCTGTAAATTCTCAGGAAATTTTGGTGGAATCCGGCGTCCCTGTTTAAGGCTTTGCTTTGGCTTTTTCTTCTCTGATTGATTTGTTCATTACAACGTACAGAAGTTAGGTATCTTTTCCACTCCACGTCAACATGTTCCAGGCGGGATCGGAGTTGGAAGACAATTATAACAAAGATTGTTTATAAGAATTGATTGGTTCAAGCCTCCGTCGTATGTCTTACAATCTTTTATTTTTGTTTCATAAGTAACCACAACAATGTCTTCAGCAAATCGAAGCCTGACTCAATGCAGACCCCTTTCTGTGTATATTTTTCGGGTCAGCTGGTGCTCAGCTGGCAACTGGTAGGAAATTTTTAAATTCTGTTTTACTGCTCTTTACTTATTTAAGTTTTGAACAGGGAAGGGGCTATCATATTATTCACAAAGAGTTGAAATTCTATATTTTCTGCATAAATTTGTTTTTAATTCCATAACAAGTCAGTATTAAACCTCATGTTTAATTTCGATTGCAGTCAATATTAGCTTCCAGTGCGAACGCTGACCTAAGGGGTGGTCGAATATTCCATCCTTGTGTCTAAGAAACACACATTTCTCAAAGCTTCAGCATTTGGTCAATCTACAATCGCTAAAACTGTACCATGACCAAACTGTTCATCACATCTCTAAACCTGCCATTATCATTGCAACATCATGAACATGCCTTTAGCATTCAAAAAGGCCTCAATAACCTTCCACGTTTTCTTTTTCTTCATTGAAGAATTAAAAGAGCAGAAATACCAACATTAAATGTCTTCAAAACTCAGCTCTATGACCAATTTGTAAGCATGCATTCGATCTTTCTATTAAAGCAGTTAGCGAACAAAGCATTATATCTACTCAATATCCACACAAGATTTTCATGTGAATATCAGATGAAATTGATTTACATTGGAATCAACACTTCCTCCTCAAATCATTCCGGGTACAATTCTCATGTATGTTACATAGCTCAAGTAAATATTAAGTGCTCCGAAATAACCCAGAGTTCAATATTATACAGGAAGAACAAGATAAAAATTACATCTTTCTCAAATTATCTAACCTTGCCTGTAAGTCACTATCTATTCCTGTGTCTTCACTTCCTGCTGTCTCTACTTGAGCAACTTTAACTTTTACAGCTGGGGCGGAAATGGCGGATGATGGTGCATTTACAAGCTGCAGAAGAGCAAACGTTTAGTGACATCAAACAATGATTTGGAAGAGAAACATCAGATGAGACTTATACCTCTTGATTTATGTCAATGCCTATTTCATCAAGCACTTGGCTGACCAATTCTTCTGTTTCTTCTTCTTCCTCATCCCCTTCCAAAGCATCATCAATGGCGTCTCCCATCACCTCAGTCACCATTTCCATCTTCTCATTTTGCCTCTCAAATTCTTGCATAATTTTCTGAAGAGACGGCAAGTTCATCTGCCTATTCATCTGGCCCATGGCCTTTGTCACACCTTTCATTGCCTCTCCCATTGCTTGTGTTGATTTCAACGTCTGAAGTACATTTAACTTCCAATTTAGTTAATTATATCTAGTGACAAAACTAACGGATGCATAATCAACTAAACTGTAAAGTTCAGACAAAAAGAAATGACAATAGAGCACTCAAGGATGCGCTCAAGTAAGCACAAATCCGTATCTCATCCTTGACTCTGTAATCTTACTGAGAAAACATCAGTATGTAGAGTTTAATTGAATCAGTTTTACAATATTTGGTCCACAACCAATCTAGATTACAAAACATATGACCTCCCATGGTGGGCATGATCCTGTATCCCATCTACTGTGTTGCCGTATCATCTTTAGATGGACGACATTGTATCTGAGCAAAACATACCATAACCATACGCCTACGGGTGGTCCCACCTGAATTTTTTTTAATACCAAAGTCTGGAAGCTTCTTTTCGATCTTCGAGCTTTTCTTGGGCTGGGTTCTCCCCTGCCACCTGAAACCCCGTCAAATTTGGCTTTATGCATTAACTTCAGGCTAGATCAGGCTTGGGCCATGTTGCCGTCTTTACATATGCCAGCTAAGACAATCCAAGTCTTGATTGCACTTATAGTACAACTAGGCGAAGGGATTGCATCAACCAGTTTTCTGGGTTTGAAAGATCATCCAAACTGACGCTAAAAATTTTCTAAAATGGCAAAAAAGAAAAGCTAAACTGCACAGAAGAAAACTTAGAAAGTAATTTTCATGCATCAAGCAGCGTTACCAAGTAACCTGTACCTGAATTCTAAGAGATACGCCTTGAAGCTGTGACTTCAGCTTATAGAATTTTTCAATCTGATGTCTTGTTCTAATGAGGTCTTTTGCCATTATTTTCACAGCTCCCTGGCAAACAAAGGCAGTTGAGTAAACATTCAGAAGGAACTTTTTATATGCATGAATATCAAAAAGGAGTTTTCTATTGTTTTTTAATAAATATTTTCAATATTCAAACAGATCAAGTGAGAATGCATATAACTTGAAACAAACATTCACTACTTCCCTCAAACAAGTACAGTAAATATGTGGCAAGTTGTATGAAATTTTGTGTGTTAAAAATGCATATGCTAGTATTAGCATCACCTAATCATAGAATTTTCATAAATAAGTCTCCTAGTAACCTGACACAATTAATCAATAATAACGATTCAAACTGGCCCCCGACAAACAACCTGTGAAACATATCTAATAAACTCTTATTATACTTGAATGATTTTGTAAAATCATTTGAGTATAATAAGAGTTTATTAGCTAACAGTTTAGAAGTATCATATTTCTAGCTAGACTGTATAAACACAATATGCTGATTCAGGCACCCACAGAAATATAAGATCTCTTGAAGCTACTTGTTAAAGGATATTTGTGAGAACAGTAAATAAAGTCAGAAAATCAGTTAGGAAAGAAACAGTAGCTGACCATCTGTCCTTGCTTGGCACTCTTCTTCATCTCAGCAATTAGTTTTTTTTCCTGCGTCTGTAGACCTTGTCTCTCCCTCTCTATCTCTCTAATAGATTTATCCAGCATCCTTTTATTCTCCCGCAAAAGCTCTGAAAGCACAAGTCAAATGAGTTCGGGTTATGCCTGCAATAATTTTGAATGAGAATATTCCTAAATATGTTGCAATTACAAATAAACATTACGCAATCTCAGCATATAACACAATGCTTAAGCAAGTCACTTTTTAAGAATGCATCCCCAATCATGTCTCCAAAAAACTGTATGTAAAAAAGGCACTGCTTTAAAGCCATCACGGCATGGCTAGAATTTTGGAAGAGAAGTGACTTATCATTCACCGGTCAACAGCAAAGAATCAATTTGAATATTTTCAATAATTCAACAAACCCTAAAAGTAAAACCCTATTGTACCAAATCCCATGTTTAAGAACAAAATTAATAGATTGATCGCTACGTGAAGCAAATCTACTGAATCAAAAGTTTGGTCCATCTTTCTACGTAGCATTTATACCCAGCGATGATCGATCAACCAAAAAAAAAAACCCACCTCAAAGGATTCAATGAAAAATTAAAAGAAAATGGATTAATAAAAAAAAAAGCAATGAGAAGAGAAGAAAAAGAATGGAACCTGCGGGAGTTTTTCTCTTGCCGAAGAGGAAACTCATGTTGGATGTTCTGTTAATGAATATAATACTAAGTGTAATTGGTGTATGTGAAATCAAAATCGGAAGCGAAACCAAACTTGATCGGAACTGCTAACGTTGGTGGTGGATTTTGTGACTATCCTGTTAACTAGAGGGTGGTTGCTGCCAGCGGAAGGAAAAATTGCTCTATTGTCCTAGTCAGCTTGTTTTGTTTTACGCGGTTCTCATTTTACAATTGGCACTGGGGCGGTGGGCCCGGGTCTTCAGAGAAACGCGGATGATTGGGCCTCTTACGAATTTCGAAAGCTTGCTTAAGTAATTTCAGTCCAAAGTGAGACCATGGACTCATGATTACTTGCCCAAAGTCCATCCTCTCCTCACATCACTGGTCTGGCTGTTTGGATAAGATTCCCTGGAACGACAAAAACATCACGATGAAAAGAAGCAAAAGATTTGCATTGTCGCTAATGTTTACTAAAAAGTTTTAAGTTAACTCAGGAGTGTGGTTAAGTGGAAAGGACTCATTCATCCTTAATCAAAAGTTAGGGGTTCGATTCTTGACTTTGGGTATGAAGCAGCCTTAAATCCTTGGACCAGCTATCCCACCCTGTGAAGTGCCTACAAACCAGCGAGGGGATTAGTCACTGAATTCATCGGTGGATACCCTGATCAGAGACCGAAAAAAAAAATTTAGTTATATGTTCCCATTACCTGTAATATCGCATTACACCTTAATATTTTCAAAATAATACTAATAGATCTTACCATTATTTATAATATCACATTACATTTTAACGTTTTCAAAATAATACTAATAATATTTTAAATCCTAAAAGAGTATTTTTTTTAAAGCAAATTCTAATATATAAATCATTAATTTACCTTATATGATGTCATAACTATGTAACATAAACTAAAAAGACGAGAATGTAATATTAATTTTTTTTGAAAGAGATTAGTAAGTCGGTAAGAACAAAATTCTCTAAAATCAAAACAAAAGGTCTTAATGGCTTTATCAATCGAGTTTCGATCATATTGATATATGCTTTTATAATATTGATAAGATCATATTTAACGCGCAAAAAAGTATCCAAATAAACTGTTTGGACAAACATTGAGATGGACTTTATAAAATCAGCATGTATTAAATCTAAAGTTGCATCTATATTAAAAGAACTAAAAGAAAAAAGGTAGCTTTGCAACCTTGTCAAGACAACGACTTTCACAATCTAATATTAAAAAAAGTTGACATTTAAGTGATCAGGATGAACATTGACTTGAGCATGTTTTTGAGTTTAATTACATGAGGATGTCTAACGTGTCAATGCCAAAAACACCACTTTTATTATCATTTGGAGAGGAAAACATAGTAAAAAAGGAAGAGAAGACTGATTATCCTTAAGATTATGAGAGGTTGGATCATTCAAGTATAAGTAAAAGAATCGTCCTTGTCTGTGCCCCTTCTCGATCACCTTCCCTATTTGAAGGTCCTGTCAAAATTTGTAATTAGATTTGGACATAAAGAAAGCAAGAAAGAGGAAGATATTTGTTCAAAGAAAGTGATCTAACTTCTTTTATAGGTAATTTTTCCTTGTTAGCAACAATTAATAGTAAGATTATTTGGTTGATATGGTTCAAGTTTTGAAAAATGACGTGTCTAGTTGGACTTGTGATTAGATGTCACAAAGTCAATGAAATAAGGAGATAATTATTGTGTGTTTTAGTTGATAAACTAATAGTAGAGAAGGCAGACAAAATAGCACTCAGTATTAAATCATTTATTTTATAGTCTCCTATATAAGAGTCGAGGTAGTACTATATGGGTTATCAGTAGTCTAATCTTAACTTAAAGTAAAAGTAAGAAATGTAGGTCGATTTTACTTATTCCTTTACTGAAAGAAAATCGGGACGAGATCTGATCTCAGCACAATAGAATAATTATGAAACTTTTTTGTATTTTAATTTCATGAAAACAAAGATCACTTTAATTCTACAAAATGATTAACACATAAATTATAATAAAATATAAATCTTAATTCATACCTTATTATGAAGCTTGATCATATTCTTGTCGTATTCCTCAAATCGTTTTCGAAAAGATCTATCTCAACCACCATGGATGTAAAAATGTTCAGCCTTTAACGGTATCTGCAAAATAGGTTTAGAAAACTATGTAACTTTTATAGAGAGCATTACGTAAGAACTGTTAGTTCTATTAGAGCTTAAGTCTATTTATAATAAGTTTGGACATTTTAGTAATTTAATTGAAATTAAATTCTAATTTCAATTAAACTTTAATTATAATTATAAATAATTCTAATTAAATACCAATTATGCCTAAATAAGATCCAATATCTCATATTGATCCTTATTTATTAAATATCTCATATTAAATCATAAAGTTTTTTAAACTTTACAATCAAGTCCAACTTGATTAAAAATTTCTTCGCTCTCTTCAACCCGTTCTTATATGTGACTTATTAGATTCTCAAATATATTGGTAATGATTATAAATTATAATTATAATTCATAATTTAAATTAGATAAATTAAAACTCCTTTAATTGATCTATAATTTTCTAATTAAATAATTTATAATCATAGATCAAGATTAGTGCCTAATAACGCATCACGACCATCTAAATATTTAAGAATGTCAAAGTGGTTTTGATTAAACTTTACATGTATGATTTTTATGTATAATTCAATCCTTTCATCATGCAATGTTCCGATTAGACATAGAGCATGGAATTAATGTCTACTCTATTTGAGTCCAACCATATTAGTTCTTTGCTATTAGCTATCGATTCAATTAATAAAAATTGTAAACTATTTACAAAACGTCATTTTACCTTAACCAAGGATTTTTCGAATCAATACTATTCAAGAACAATAAAACATTCTCCCTAATTAGTTTATGGTAATGCATTATGTCTTGATCACACAACTATGTTACATCCAATAACTACTGATTGAACAACCCATGATTAGAATAGGTCATAAATAGTATCAAAATATAACAATTCCTATACAAGATAACTTTGAAGACCTCAAATGAAAGGACCATTTATACAATCATCACAATGAGAATTTTCATAGATATATTATATTCCAAATAGATTTCTAACATTAGGTTAGTTTAGTGAACTTGTTCTCTAGCAAGCACCTACATGTTTGTTTAAGTATCTCAATACTTGTTTGTTTAAGTATCTCAATACTTTAGCCTATGAGATCGATTACTTCCTTCATAAGAAAAAATATAACAAGTGCTATTCTTTTTATATTTTATTAATGTCAAGTCTTAATAGAATGATGACTAGGAATAATTTAGCGATAATACATAAATATAATATGTATCTGATAATTATAATCTCATTATAATTTTATTTGCAATATATAATTATACTATGTACTTTATCATATACATTTAAGCATGTACAAGATGAAGAATGCCTTTAAATAATTGTCACTAAATTACAATCAGATTGATTGTAGAGCATAAACTAATTAATATTTACAATAGTCAAAATTTAAGGATTACATCCCCTTTCTTTTATAATAATCACATTTATTTGTCTTCTCTTGCATTTGAATGTTTCATATGAGGTTTGCGAAAAGAAGGTAAAAGACAACATCAACATAATTAGTTTTAACATCCAAATTAACCTAAGTTTAAAGTTGGGTTTCTCTCGAAAAAATTATCCTAAAATTGGATCAATATCAATTAATCTTTGTTTAATGATATTGGCTTTAGCAATTTCAAATTCAGGTATAAGTTTCATAAGAATTTGAAACAATCTATGCCTATCTCTTTTTTCAGCTCTTAAAAAATACAATCATGAATAAAACTTAAGGATATCATATCTAATTTAATCCGTAACCCCAACAATTTAGAGTAAAAGGCCCTTATGTCCTTATCAACCTGAATGAGTTCAGCAATCATATGTTTGTTGGTTTATGCCCTATAGCCAATTGCTTTGGTTGTAATTTAGTGACCATTATTTAAAGACATTCTTTATCTTGTACATGTTTAGATGTATATAATAAAGTCCATGGGGCAATTGTACATTGCAAATAAAATTATAAGGAGATTATAATTATGAGATTCATATTGCATTTATGTAGTATCCCTAAATTGTTCATAGTCATTATTCTGTTAAGATTGAACATTAATAGAATATAAAAAGATTAGCACATGTTATATTTTTTCTTATGAAATAAGTCGTCGATCTCATAAACTAAAGTGTAGAGATACTCAAACAAACGTGTGAGTGCTTGTTAGAGAATAAATTCATTGAACAAACCTGACATGAGAAATCCATTTGGAACATTACTTGTATATCTATAGAATTCTCATTGTGATGATTGTATAAGTGATCCTTTGACTTAAGGTCACCAAAGTTATCTTATATAGAGATTGCTATGTTTCGATACTACTTATGATCTATTTAATCATGGGTCATTTAATAAGTAATCATTAGATATAGCATGAATAATATTAAGGTAGTTGATTGATCAAGATAGGATGCATCACCCTAAAGTAATTATGGAGAATATTTCGTTATTCTCGATTAGTATTAACTTGAAAAATCTTTGGCCAAGATGAAATGACGTTTTGTAAATAGTTTACAAATGTCATTAATTGAATCGATAGTTAATGGCAGAGAACTAATATAGTTGGACTCAAAATAGAGTAAACATTATTTCCATACTCTATGTCTAATCGAAACATTGTATGATGAAAGAATTGAATTATACAAAAAAATCATGCACATAAAAGTTAATTAAAACCACTTTGATATTCCTAAATATTTAGGTGATCATGACGCATTGCTAGATGTCAATCTTGATCTATAATTATAAATTGTTTTATTAAAAAATTAAAGATAAATTCAAACGAGTTTTAATTTATATAATTCTAATTGTGAATTATAATTATAATTTATAATAATTGCTATCACATTTGAGAACCTAATGAGTCTCACATAAAGAACGGGTTGAAGACAGTAAAGTTAATTTAATTAAGATGGACTTGAATGTAAAGTTTGAGGAACTTTATGATTAAATATAAGATATTTAATGAATAAGGGTCAATATGAGATATTAAATTTAATTTGGCCATAATTGGTATTTAATTAGAATTATTTGTAATTCTAATTAAAGTTTAATTGAAATTAAATTTTAATTTTAATTAAATTACTAAAACATCCAAAACTATTATAAATATAACTTTAACTCTAATAGAGCTAGCACTTCTTTCTTAACCCTCTTTATAAGAGGTACAGAGTTCTCTCAACCTATTCCGTAGATACCGTTAAAGGTTGGACACTTATGTAGCTACGATGGTTGAGACAAATCAGTTTCAAAAATAATTCGAGAGATACAGCAAGATAAAGATCAAGTTTCGGAATAAGGTACAAATTAAGTTTTCACTTTATTATAATTTATGTTAATTATTTTACAAGATGTTAATTATAATTTCAAAAATACTTATATACAACTTACAAAAATATAAATATTAATAACTAAGGCTCATTTTCGTCTTTACCGTTTACATAGGAAAGTTACATGATTGTAGAGATTATTCATCAACTAAAAATTTGACAGAATCAGCACTGAATTATAACCTAAACATGATGTATTACAGCTCATTGCAAGAGGTTTGGGACTATTAACAAATACCCTATTATCGATAGTGGAACATTACTTGATAAATTCTCGATCAGTTGCTTATAACCAAATCTCGATGAACACCTATATTTAGTTCATATCTTCTCGACGAAGAGTGGAACATAGAACATATAGAAGGAACTTATGGGCATATGAATTTTCTGAACACATATATTCTAGTAGAAAAGAGCAAAGTTTGTGAGTCTCTCTTACCAGTAGAAATTTCTAACTAATAAGGGGCCTACAAAAATGAGAACTAATGACATTTAAGATTGTAAAAAATAATACACGTACGAAAATTTTAGTTAAATATTTGATTTTTTTTTTAATAAAGCGGAGTAATAGTACATCCTACAGTAGTAATCTAGGAAAGCTAATCCCAACACTATCCTCGAAGAGGATGAGAAGGCACCCGAAAGGGGCATTAATAAAAGTGGTGAGACCGAAGTTACAAGAAACCGCAAACTGAGCGAGCCAG
>JAOTIZ010000202.1:12932488-12945037 GCA_027123425.1 Erythroxylum panamense | reverse complement strand
TCTAAAAATTCATAGATCAATCCAATTATACCCGGAATTATTCATGAATGCATGTACAATTATTTTCATGTGCAAATTCATTCACTATTCATGTATAAGTGCATGGCATTTATATGCATAAACATAGAAATGCATCTCTAACTCTCATTAATCACTCACATTTACTATTCTAACCCTCCCACAAGTAATGGGATGTTACAAATGAACATAAACTTTCTTATTTGTCTTTTGATGTATGTCCTAAAGTAAGACAGCATAAACTTCCTTTCCCTAGAAGTCATATTCATACATCCAAAGTTTTGGAATTAATTCATGTTGATTTGTGGGGAGCGGGGGCCATTCCTACTTATGATGGCTTCTCTTATTTTCTTACCATTGTGGATGATTACAGTGGGCATACATAGACTCACTTAATGAGCAATAAAGGCAATGCTTTTGATTTCATAATTTCATTTGTGAATATAATAGAACAACAGTTTAATACTATGGTGAAAATCTTAAGATATGATAATGCTTTTGAATGAGGAAAGAGCAAAGACGATATAGCTTTCTTTACCACCAAAGGATTACACATCAAACAAGTTGTGATGATACGCTTCAGTAGAGCAGTGTCGTTAAAAGGAAACATAAACATCTTTTAGAAAACTCTAGAGCTCTCTTGTTTCATTCACATGTTCCTATGAAATTCTAGAGGGAATGTTATTTGACAGCTACTTATCATTAGTTTCCTTCCTAAATCTTGCAAAGGAAAACTCGCTTTGAGCTTTTCTATGGTTCGTTACCTCCTTATTCTCATCTCAAGGTGTTTGGCTATCTTTGTTATGCTTCAACTCTTAAAAGAGAGAGAGAGATAAATTTCAAGCAAGAGCTTCTTCTTGTGTTTTCCTGGGTTACCCATTTGGAAAGAAGGCTTACAAATTATTTAACCAATACGCCAAACAAATTTTTGTTTCCAGAGACATCTTCCATGGGAATGTGCTTCCTTTTCTTTCCTAACCTTACGATTTTTCTACCATTTTTCCTTCCTAAAACACATTTGTTAAATATGATTTTGATATTTCTGTTGTACCTAATCCTCACACATCCTTCACCATCTCCTTCTTTTTCACCTTCTGTTGATTCAATTGTTCCTCGAAACTCTACTAGAACTCATGTTCCACCCTAATATCTTAAGGACTATGGTTGCGACATTTTTATTTTTTCTTCTACTGCCAGCGGTAATTGTACTCACTTCTTATTGTCAACCTCAATCTACTCTTTGTTTTTTAGATATTTCTTCTTCCAATCAATAGTTACTTGATGTTATTAATGTTTTATATGAACCATATAGTTATAAAGAAGTCATCCATTATCCTGCCTAGCAAGACACTATGAATAAGGATTTTTAAGCTCTTAATAACAATCATATTTGGGATATTATTGCTCTTCCTCCTGGAAAGACACCGATTAGTTCTAAATGGGTATACAAAGTGAAGTATCATGTTGATGATTCTATTGAAAGATGCAAAGCTAGATTGGTTATTAGAGGTTGTACTCAAAAGACAGGTATTAGCTACACCAAAACTTTCTCTCATGTTGTAAAAATGACTGCCATAAGGAGTTTAATTGCCATAGCTGTCAAGAAATAGTGGATGTTATATCAGTTAAATATACAAAATGCTTTTCTTCATAGGGATTTACATGAGGAAATCTATATAAAGCCTCCTACTGGTCTTATTGTTTCTTAACTTAATCACGTTTACAAGTTACAGAAATCTTTATATGGTCTCAAGCAAGCTTCTAGGTAGTGGCATCATAAGTTTTCCAACACTTTGAAAATTTTGGGCTATACTTAATCCAAAAATGATTATTCTCTATTTTCCAAGCACATGGGTGTTGGATCGAAAATAAAAGCATGCAAGATTTGGCTAAAACGAACTTTTTCCAAAATCAAAATGCAGAGGAAACAATATAACCAAATCAACAGGTTTTAGCCATACATGATACGGTATAAGGAAAATAATTAACATAAGAACAAGATGGAATTATACTGACTCCTTGCTACAGCTTTGACACCTCACTTTTGTATCCTCTTTGACACCTTGCTATAGCTTTGACTCCTCACCTCCGCATCCTCATCTTGTTAATGTATCCTCTCCTCATTATTATATCCTCGACCAATCTGATCTACCACTTATTCTTCTTGGACAACTTGGTTAACAAGATCTTTCGGTGAGAAAGGAGAAGAAATATTTTGAGGAGATTTTCCTTAGAAGAAAAGTCAAAAATGAGACTCTTCTTATTCAAGTTTCAGCTATGTATGGAAGAGAGGAAAGAGTGAGTCAAAAATGCAAGAACACTTCTTCTTTCTTTCTCAATTTTGATTAACATGAAAGAAAGAAGTGACGTACATGCAATGCATCACTTCATTTTTTAATCAATCGTAAAGAAGCCAATAAATGAGACTCTTCTCATTTGTTAAAGATGGCTATATGAAAAGACCAACAACCTAAATGAGACCCTCTCATTTTCGGTTATGGATGAAAGAAAGAAGAGAGAGTACATCAAATGCAACTCCTCCTTTCTTTAATCACATGAATGCTAAAAGGTTACATGCCATCATTAAAAGATAACTATTAAACCATTTAATGATAAGATCATTACTCCATTTAATCATGATAAAGCATGATAAAAACCATCTTTAATTTAGCAATTTAATGCTAAATGTGCAGCTACACATTTAGCTTTAAAAAACTAAAATATGTCCTCCCCTTTTTAATAACTTTGTCTCAATTTAATTAATCTAATTAATCAAATCAAACCAAAGTCTAGCCCAATATTAAATGTTCATTTAGGCTTCTAAGTAACAACAAATTAGTGCCAGCCCAACATTCAATGATAGGTCTAAAATTTTCTGTTTATATTTCTTACTTTGCTTAATAAACTTCCTAGAAGCCAAGTAGGGAATCTAATTAGACTCATATATTTCAAGCTCCAATAAGCCCATAATTAATTTAATCTCATTAGAATTAATTCCAGCTTGTTAACCAAATGTCATTCTACTAAAGACAATTAGTTGAACTCTTGAATTACTAAATATTATGAGAACACATGCTTCAAATAAGATGTCCAATTGCAAACTTTATTATGAACTCTATTATAGCCATCCGCACAATAAAAGTTTTATCACTTTGCCCTTATGTTAGTTTTTCCTTCTAAACCTCCCGTTTTACTCTATATGGTGATTAGAAAACAAGATCTCATCTTGGTATTAAGACTTGATGGATAGCTAGTTCATCAAACAACTGGCACCAGTTTAATCACCATTCTTCATAAAAACATCTAGAAGTGATGATATCACTATAAACTCTTTATTTGAGTGAATGTTCCCTGATACATGTTTCAATTAATAATTCCAACATGTAAATACTGTATTGATACTTAGTAAAAATCCATTCCGGTCTTATCAAGAATTATAATGAAACACATGTGAGTTCACCACTCATCAAGATTGTGGTTCATAATAAAAGAATGCTAAGGTATATGTTTTAAAATTAAAGTAACGGCCTACTTTATTCTTTCAAACCATACTTGATTCCAGATTCATTTAATAGTGCCATTATTAATAGGTAGCTACTATCATGATATGAAACTTATCATTCCCTTGAAGTAAACTCTTTTACTTACATAGAGATAAATCGTAACACTACAGTCTAAACCATAATCAAGCGACCAACTTGATTATTCAATTGTGAATCAACCAATTTAGAATTTTAATAATATACATGTTTCTCATACATATCCATGTATATGTATATTATTTAAAAAAGAATCTTGGTACCTTATGACTATATATATAATGCTCATACAAATAAAACTAAACTCTTTTGTTTTATTAATAATAAATATTTTCATTACAAAAGTAACTGGAAGAAAATTAAGTTATATGTAAATATGCTTGCTTTCTAAGGCACTATATTTACATAACTCCAACAATCTCCCAATTACCTAAAAGCAAGTTTGAGATATCCGTCTTTCTCATCCCTATTAGGTAATCCTCAATACTCTTTTGAGACAGCATCTTCGTAAATGGATCAGCAAGATTTTGCTCTATGGGAATCTTTACCATATTCACCTCGTCACGTTGTATTATCTCCCTTATGAGATGATACTTTCTCTCAATGTGTTTAGCAACTTTAGGGTTCTGAGGTTCTTTAGAATTACCCACTATCCCACTATTATCATAATAAAGTGTAATGGCCTTTTCTGCCTCAAGAACTAACTCCAAATCATTTATGAACTTACGGAGCCAGACTGCTTCTTTTGTTGCTTCACAAGTAGCAACATACCCAACCTCCATAGTAGAATTAGCAACACAAGATTACTTGACACTCCTCCAGACTATGGCTTTACCTCTTAAAACAAATATAGAATCAGAAGTTGTTTTCCTTGAATCAACAACTGATTTGAAATTAGAATCTGTATATCCTATCGGAGTAAGATTACTTCCATAGTAAACAAGATTTAAGTTCTTCGTCTTACGAAGATACTTCAGTATGCACTTAATCGCAGTCCAATGCTCCATTCCTAGATTAGACTGAAATCTACTTACTATTCCCACTCCGTAACAAATATCTGGTCTAGTGCAAACTATAGCATACCTTAAACTTCCAACAGCCAAAACATATGAAATGTTATGCATGTGTTCGACCTCCTCTTGGGTCTTAGGTGCATGCTTCTTTGAAAGTTTGAGTCCATATCTAGTAGGTGTGAAACCCCTCTTGGAGTCTTGCATGGAAAACTTATTAAGAATGTTCTCAATGTAGGTTATTTGAGACAAGACTATCTGTTTGTTCTTACGATCCCTTATAAGCTTGATCCCTAGAACATAGCTAGCCTCTCCTAAATCCTTTATGGAGAACTGTTCATTTAACCATCCCTTAATTATAGATAACATTCCTACATCATTCCCCATGTGCAAAATGCCATCGACATATAGGATTAAGAAAGTAACCTTGCCTTCTTGTATCCTTTTATAGACACAAGGCTCATCTAGGTTTTGTATAAACCCATAGGTTTTGATAGACTTATCAAACCTAATGTTCTAAGACCTAGATGCTTGCTTAAGTTCATAAATGGACCTTTGCAATTTGTATACCTTATGCTCATTACTTGGCTCAATGAATCCTTTTGGTTGGTCCATATAAGTCTCCTCAAGATCCCCATTAAGAAATGCGGTCTTGACATCCATTTTTCATATTTCATAATCAAAATAGGCTGCTATGGCCAAAAGAATTCTGAAGGACTTAAGCTTGGTAACCGGAGAAAATGTCTCCTCATAGTCTATACCTTCTTTTTGAGTATAGCCCTTAGCTACCAATCTAGCTTTAAAAGTCTCTACCTTTCCATCAAATCCTCTTTTCCTTTGGTAGATCCATTTACACCCTATGGCTTTTACATCTCATGGTAGATCTACAAGGATCTAGACTTTATTGGTGTACATGGAAACTATTTTTGATTCGATCGCCTTAAACCATTTTTTTGCATCAGCATCATTAACAACCTATGTATAAGTAATGGGATCCGTTTCTTCTTGGTTTGAGATGGCAATTATGCCTTCTCCTAGACCTAGATACCTGTCTAGTTGTCTCACAACCCTTCCACTGTGACTATGTCTAGGCATTACCTGATGCTTAGGCTACTCTTCTGATTCAACTCTTAAATCCATTTCGACATCTTGTTCTGCTACATCCAAATCAACTCTTGGTTTGGATGAAATAACTAACTCCTTTAGTACTACTTCACTTCTTCCTTTGTGATTTCTCACAAATTCTTCCTCTAAGAAGGTTGCATTTGTCAACACAAATACCTTCTTATCCAATGCAACCTTCTTATCCTAAGTACTATAAAAATAGTACCCTCATGTACCCGTAGGATATCCTACAAACAAACATACTTCTAACCTTAGTTCCATCTTTGTGGATTCAGGCTTTAGAACATAAGTTGGGCAGCCCCAAGTCCTTAAGTGCTGCAATGAAGGAACTCGACCAGTCCATAACTCCCTAGGTGTTTTAGGCACCGATTTTGATGGAGCAAAGTTAAGAAGATAAGTTGCCATTTGTATGGAATATCCCTAGAATGATTCTAGAAGGCTAGTGTAGGACATCATTGATCTTACCATTTCCAATAGAGTCTTATTTCTCCTCTATGCTACACCATTCTATTGAGGTGTTTTGGAGCCGACAAGTTAGAAACAATTCCATTGTCAACTAGAAATTGTTGGAACTCTCCAGATAAGTACTCACCACCTCAATCCAATCGAAGTTGTTTTAATGGCTTGCCTAGCTGCTTTTCAGCTTTAGCTTTGAATTCTTTAAACTTTTCAAAAAACTCGCTATTTTTATGCATCAAATACAAATAGCCATGTCTAGAGTAATCATCTATAAAGATTATGAAATATTCATAACCTCCTCTAGCTTGTACATTCATAGGCTCACGCACATCAGTATGTATCAGGTTTAATGTGGATTCAAATCTGTTTCCTTTGAAAGGAAATGAGGCTTTGGTAATTTTTCATTCAATACAAGATTCACAAGTGAGTAATGGATCATTATCTAAGCCCAAAAGGATCCCATCTTCCACTAACTTGTCAAGTCTTTTCTGATTGATATGACTCATTCTTAAATGCTACATATATTTTGAATTAATGCTAGAGTCATTGGATTGTCTTGGTTTTATTAATTCTGTGGTGTTTTGTAAGCCTATCAAAGGTTCTATAAAAAACAATCCCTGTTTAATTATCCCATTACAAATAAAATCCTTATTTTCATATATTGAAACAACATTTTCAAAATATAAGGAATAACCACATTTTATTAGACAAAAAATAGAAATCATGTTCCTTACAATCATTGGGATGTAATAAACATCCTCAAAATATAACCTATGAACATTAGGAAAGTCCAAGATAACTACTACCACTGATTCTGCTGAAACATAGGATCCATCTGCTATCTTAACTTGAAAGTGGCCTTACATAGTCTTTTCCTTTGTTGGAGGCCCTGCAAAGAATTGCAAACATAGTTAGTGGCTCCTAAATCTAATTTCCAAGAATCAGATGAATCTGCCACATTTCTAGTTCGTAACAAACTTAGGAAACCCATACCTTGTTTGCCTTTGAGGGACTCAAGTTAGACCACACAGTTTCTTTTCTAGTGACCCTGCTCACCACATTGGAAACACTTTCCCTTGGTGTCTGCTTTGGCCTTCTTTTTTATGGGTTAGAACTTGACCCCTATTTGGGCCTTCTTTTTCATTGGACCCTTCTTCTTTTGCTTGCCCTTATCCTTGGGCTTAGAAGAAGAAGCTACATTAGCCTCACGCCCATTAGCTTTGATAATTAATATCTCCTCCATGCCCTAGAGGGTATTCATCAACTCACTCAAGGTGTAATCCTTGTTGTTGAGCTCGTAGTCTAACTTAAACTACTGAAAAGATGAGTTTAAACTATTGATGATCATAATCATTTGCGTGTCCGCATCCATATCTGCCCCAAGGATCTTAGCCTTAGTAACTGAAGAGGTTACCTTAAGCATGTAATCCTGCACTAGTTCACCAGGTTTTTTTTTCTGAGATTATGAAAGGTTTGGATAACTTTCACTCTTGCAGACCTAGTCCTCACACCAAACATCTCATGTAGGGATTGGACAATTGCACCAATAGTTTTCATGAAAACAATTTGCTTTTGCAACATTCCACTGACAGAAGCTAGAATATAGCACTTAGTAGTCTTATCAGCATTCTGCCATCGCTCATAATGTTGGACTTCCTTAGAAGTTGAATTGCCATATGGAGGTGTAGGCTCGTTGCCTGTCAATACCCATGAAATTCGTTCATATTGAAGAACAATGTCAAGATTATGCCTCCATTCATTAAAAATCTCTCCATTTTCCAATTTATTATTAGTCAAGAGCAAAGTAAGTGGATTCATGTTGTGGTTTATTATGTCTGAAAATATAAATTATTAAAGCATAAGCATACTAGTCAACAATATTAGAACTTTGTATAAAATCATGATGCATGTATGCATGATGATAGATTTAACAAAACTTAAAAAAACTAAAACATTATACGTTGGTTATTTTTCTTATCTATAATAGACTAAGTGATGGTGGGCCATCTTATCCATTAAAAGAAAAACTAGGACCCTCCCACTCAAAAAATTACTAAGTATCTCATGCCCAACTTTTTGAGAAGCGTCATAATTTGATCCATACTTTTACCAATAGAGCTACGGTGGGCAGTTTATTGATAAAAAATGTTGAGTATTTAACCATTTGATTCGTTCACTAAAGATACTTGCAAACCATGCCTCGGTGGAAGGTCATATTTGCTACCAATAAGTGGACTTAGCCTCAAGGAGACCCAAACCATACAAGATCTAGGATTCATGCCCTCCGTTGGGGAGTAATACTTCACCACATGCAAATGGGCCATCATTTGGAGACCGTGGACTCTCACTTGAGCATCCTCTCCCACTCAATCTTTTTGGGCTTTAAGTTTTAAATATCATCTTATCTAGATGCAATTTATTGTCCATCCTATATTGTTTCATTATGAATCTCATACATAATGAATGCATGGCAAGGCCTAGGGTTGGCAACTTTCTAAATGACATGCAATCACATAATATCACATATTATTTGCATTCATTTCTTCATTCATCACATGAACTAATTAAGCCACTTTTGATTATCCATCCTAGAAACAAAAATAATTACAAGCCTTTTAGGCCCAAAATATTCTTCTTGGACTTGGATCTTCAGCTTCGAACTCTTCGCTGACATGATCCGACCCAATCGGTAAAAAGTGTGTAATGGCTTTACTTTTCATCATAAAAAAGTATTTTCATAAAACTGAATTTTTGCCCATTAGAAAACAAAGTTTGCACTTGTTTTTCACCAAAACCGAAACTTATGAATATTACATAAAAATTCCAGCACTTGTAAAAAACGAAATTTTGTTATAAAACAAATTTATACAACCAAAAATTTGTTAAAACAAAATTCCAGCACATTTGTTTTCTAAAAAAACAAAAAGTGGCCAAGACACCATAACCATAACTGAAGCTTTACCTCTTCCTTTCATCAATCCATGGCTGCTTCATCTTCATCATTACATGATTTTGTACATTACATAATCAAAGTAAACATAAAAATGAAACCAAAGAGGAAACATGGTGATGATAGACCACCCTCCTTGTTACAACCAAACGAAGAAATCTTATATGGTAAATTTAACTTCTATAGACATCCAAAAGATATATTTCTATCACATAAAAATATGCAGCATACAAAAAATGATTGCCAACCTTTGCATCAACTATATAGGAACCGAAATCATGCATTAGAAACTAACTCTGATTCCAATTGTTGGATCAGAAAACGAAAGCATGCTATATTTGGAGAACCGGTAGATTTCAAAAACTTTTTAAAAATCATATTTACAGCGGAAGCAACATATCCAAATCATCATGCCAATCCATACATGATATGGTATAAGGATAAAAATAAACATAAACAAGATGAAGAGTATTACGGACTCCTTTGCTACAACTTTAATTCCTCGCTGCGTTATCCTCTCCTTCTTCTTGTATCCAAAACCTTTGTTTTTGAATCTTTTCCTTTCGCAATCTATCTTCTCCTTGTTGTTGTGTCCTCAACCAATTTGATTTACCTCTTGTTCTTCTAGGACAATTTGGTTAACAAAATCCTTTAGTGGGAAAGGAGAAGAAATGTTTGGAGAAGATTTTTCTTAGAAGAAAATGAACCAAAAATGTGACCCTTCTCTTGCTAATTTTGGTTCACTCATGCATGAAAGGAGAGAGAGAGTGAAACCATGCAAGAACTCTCTCTTACACCCTCAATTTCAGTTATGCATAGTATGGAAGAAGAGAATAGCATCCAATGCATCACTTCTTTCATTAATCAATCATAAAGTAGCCAATAAATGAGACTCTTCTCATTTATCTTTAAGGTGGCTATATGAAAAGACTATTAACCTATACATGACCTATCAATTTCGGTTTTGGAAGATGGAAGAAGGAACATGGTCCATCCAATGCACATCTTTCTTCTTTAATCCAATGAATGCTAATAGCTTATATGCTAACATTAAAAGATAACCATTAAATCATTTAATTGTAAGTTCATAACTCCATTTAACGATGATAAACCATAATAAAGACCATCTTTATTTAGCATTTGAATGTTAAACGTGCAATTGCACATTCAACCCTAATAAAACCAAAAATGCTACTCCTTTTTTTTTTAAATGTTGTAATATAATTAATATAATCAATTACATTAAACCAAAGTCTAGCCCATTTCTAATTGAACATTTGGGCTTTTAATTAACCATTAATTAGTGCAAGCCCATCATTCAATTATGGGCTTTTAAAACCTCCATTTATATCTATTACTTAGCTTGATAACCTTCCTTGAAGCCAAGTGGGGAATCTTATTGGACTTTGATAATTTAAGCTCCAATAAGCCTAGAATTAATTTAATCTCATTTGAACTAATTTTAGCGTATTAACTAAATGTCATTTCACTAAAGATAGTTAGTTGAACTCTTGAATTATTAAAGATTACGATAACACATATTTTATGTCCAATTGCAAACCCTATTTTGAACCTTATTATAGCCATCCACACAACAAAGGGTAAAAATATCGTTTTACCCTTATGTTGGTTTTTTCCTTCTAGATCTCTCGTTTTACTTTCTATGGTAATTAACACACAAGATCTCATCTTGGTGTTAAGACTTGATGGGTAGCTAGTCCATCGAACTACTTGCTCCAGTTTAATCACCAATTCTCCTTAAAACATTTTAAAGTGAGGATATCACTATAAACTTTTTATTTAAGTGAATGTTCCCTGATACATGTTTCAATTAATAATTTCAACATGCGGACACTGGATTAATACTCTATAAAAATCCATTCTAATCCTATCAAGAATTATAATGAAACACATCTGAGTTCACCACTCATCAAGATTGTGGTCCATAATAAGCGAATGCTTAAGTTGTATGTTTTAAGATTTAAGTAATGACCCACTTTATTCTTTAAAACATACTTGATTGCAGATTCATTTAATAGTGTCATTATCGATAGTCAACTGCTATCATGATATGAAACTCATCATTCCCTTGAAGTAAATTCCTTTATTTACATGGAGATAAATCGCAACACTACAGTCTAAACTATAATCAAGTGACCAACTTGATTATTCAACTATGAATCAATTAATTTAGATTCTAATAATATACATATTTCCCATACATCTCTATTTATATGTGTATTATTTACAAAAGAATCTCGGTACCTTTTTGACTATATATATAATGCTCATACATATAAAACCAAACTCTTTTGTTTCACTAATAATAAATATTTTCATTACAAATCTATAGTTGGAAGAAAATTAAGTTACATGTAAATACATTTGCTTTCCAGGGCACTATATTTACATAACTCCAACAATCTCCCGCTTGCCTTAAAGCAAATATGACATATCCCTCATTCCCATCCCTTCTAGGTGGCCCTCAAAACTCTTTTGAGACAATATCTTTGTGAATGGATCAGGAAGGTTTTGCTCTATGGTAATCATTACCACATTCACCTCTCCACGTTGTATTATCTCCCTTATGAGATGTACTTTCACTCAATGTGTTTGGTAGCTTTATGATTTCGAGGTTCTTTAGAATTAGTCACTGCCCCACTATTATCACAATAAAGTGTAATGGCCTTTTTTGCCTCAGGAATCACCTCCAAATCATTTAGGAACTTGCAGAGCCAGACTGCTTCTTTTGCTGCTTCACAAGAAGCAACATACTTAGCCTCTATAGTCGAATCAGCAACACAAGATTGTTTGATACTCCTCCAGACTATGGCTCCACCTCCTAAAATAAATATAGATCCAGAAGTTGATTTCCTTGAATCAACATCTGATTGGAAATCGGAATCCGTATATCCCATTAGAATAAGATTACTTCCAAAGTAAACAAGCATAAAGTTCTTCGTTCTATGAAGATACTTCAGTATACACTTAACCGCAGTCCAATGTTTCATTCCTAGACTGGACTGAAATCTACTTACCAGTCCCACTGTGTAATAGATATCTGGTCTAGTGCAAAGCATTGCATACATTAAACTTCTAACTACCGAAGCATATGGAATGTTACACATGCATTCAACCTCCTCTTGCGCTTTAGATGCTTGTTCCTTTGAAAGTTTGATTCCATGTATAGTAAGTGTGAAACCCCTCTTGGAATCTTGCATGGCAAACTTATTGAGCATATTCTCAATGTAGGTTAATTGAGACAAGGCTATCCATTTGTTCCTTTAACCCCTTATAAGTTTGATTCCTAGAACATAGTTAGCCTCTCCCAAATCCTTCATTGAAAACTGTTCATTCAGCCATCCCTTAATCGCAGATAACATTCCCACATCATTCCCAATGAGCAGAATGTCATCAACATACAGGATTAGGAAAGTAACCTTACCTT
>JAOTIZ010000202.1:12896403-12913516 GCA_027123425.1 Erythroxylum panamense | reverse complement strand
GCAAATTAATGAAATATGCCTTTCTTTATTTATTTATAAAGAATGTACACAACTTTGTACAAAATGCGCTAAAGGCGATTGCCTTTAGGACACTACTCTAACAGCTGAAACGGAAGCAGATCTAAGGTTAGGGTTGGGTTTTCTACATGGTTTCTGTATGCTTGATTTGTGATGGTAATGATAAGTATTAGTAAAGGAGTTGTTGGTGGTTTAATAGGGAAGGTGGTGGTGGGGCTAACGGTGGAAAGCTCAGTCACTGGTGATCTAATGGTGTGGGAAATTTTCTAAGCTGTTTACTGGTCTCTATCACTGACAAAACAGTGGGTACAAATTGTCAAGACAACTGGTTTGCTATCAGAGTTGAGTCAAGTATGCATAGGGTTGGTAATGTTGGTCATCAACCCAAAATTAAAGGATTAAATTTAAATTGATTGAGATTCAAATTAATGAAATTAATTTTAAATTCTCTTCAAAAGTTAAAAAAACTCAATTTTTTATTATCAAAGTAATATTTTTTAATATAAGTAATCAAAACAATGTTATTTTATTTATAAATTTTTTATATAGTACAGTTATAAATAAATTTGAACGGGTTGTACCCCAAAGCTTAAGCTCAACCAAAAAACATGAAAGAGTGAAATAACTTTTACTTTTGTGGAACATTTTATACATTTAAAGAGGAGACAGGTGAACGAAGACTACTACAAAAGTGTTTTTTTTATAAACAAACTAGTGTATCAATCTAATACCAGTTCAGGTAGGCTTAATTTAGGGAAACCGAAACGTTCTAATTGGATGTAGTAGTTCAATGTATTAATTCACAAATAATTGGACTTAATAATCCATGGTAAATTGTGGCCCGGATTTTATGTTGATGATTATAAAGACCTTAAGCCCGTTTTGGTTCAATTCAGTAAGAATACACAAGTAAGAGTTTAAACTGGGCTTCTGGTTGTTACCTTGGAGTCCTACTAAACTAGCAGACACGTACAGGCAAAGGCCTTCCATTTTCTACTTCTTACTTTTAGGGCCTGGCTACATTCATTCTAGCACCCATACAATTTAAAATATTAAACCATTATCTTATTAACTAAATCTGAATATGGATAACAAAAAAAAAACATTTAGAGCAATAATGCTAACACTTTTACTCTTATTACTTTAATATTATTATTTCCATTTCAGTCATCTTATTTTAATAATGTAGGTAACGAAGTTTATATTAGAGAAAAAGAGACATTCGAAAAAAAATTGAAAGCATAAATAATTGGCGTTGGCTAGCAATACAAGAAGTAAACTAGCACTTGCCTTTCGACAAAGTTTGAATTCCTTATAACAAGAAGAATATTGTATTTACAAATGCTGCTCCCTCTTCTTTCATTTTCATGCTTCCTTTTATAATCATACAATTGCCACAATTTCTTTCCTTCTGCAGTCTTTAGCACAGTGATTTAGTAAATATGCTCCCTTCATCTTCATAGGTTTGAATTCCTATGGAAAAGTGAAAGGAGAACTACATTAGCACTTACCAGAAACTGCTAGCATCCCTAAAATGCATTATGATTTAAATTGTTTATCCTTTGTTGGGAACAAATATCACTGCATACAACTGATAGGGTCATGTAAAAGCTTGCGGTTAATGGAAGCATTAATCAATTCTATGCGGAAACTTCAATACGAGAGCATAAATTCTTTCATTGACATCAATGTGGGGCCAGACGACAAAGTACACAATGGCGCTCGCTCTTTAGTCTTGACTCTTGACCCTTGACCCACCCATCAATTGAAAGTGAACTCTTATATAGGTTATGTTCATGATCTCCATCTTCTGATGGGAAACTTCACAAGTGAGTAACAGTTAAAGGGATCTTGTACGCATCTTCCTCAAAATCTAGCTGTGCCTGTGGCACCTGATCATATATATTAAGATGATATATTAAGATGGCAGTGACGAAAGAGAGAAGACCAAAACCCTCAATTTAAAGACGCAGAAGCTGATACTCCTTTTGCTTTGTTACAAGTATTGCTCGTGTATCCTGGCTCGGTTCTCCTCCCACCAGATTCTTGCATGCATCTCCCCAAATTTTTCTCGGCTGCAACACGATGCACACCCAATAAGAAAGATATACAGCTGCAGTTAAAACTAACCAACTTGGAGCTGAATAACTCGTTGGCTCTTGCTGAGAAATGATTCTTATTTCCCAAAAATTGAAAAAATGAAATTTGTCTCAACAATAATGGACTGTGCAGAAAACACATGAGATCTTTATCCATAATAAATGTTTTTCCACAAGTCAGTCTCAGATAGTTTATTCATTCTGTGCCTAAAATTGCCAAATTAAAGGTACCTGAATCTGACACGTCTCAGCTCCCTTTTGCCACCTGGCAAGGCTCTGATAGTGATGTAAACCCCTGGTTCATCCTGTTCAACCCACTCAGTTTCCATGTCACTGGCATTGCTGATGGAAAGCTCCCCAGAACGATCTGCCTCCCTTGATGAGCTGCTTCTTATAGAAGCATCCATTGAAGATGTTTCTGTCTTGGCCCCACTAATGCTGGACAATTTTGGCGTGGAGGTGAGACCCGAGTCACAATAATTACGGGCCTGCATTGGGTGGTGGTCAAGTGAATCAGAGGATGAATAGCCAACTACCATTCCTGTTGGACGGTATAAGTTGCGAGGCAACCGCTCTCTGGTCAGTGGTGGTGTTACTGGGCTACCTTCCGCAGATTCCATCTTTGAGCTCTGAACAAGTTTTGAAATGCAACATTATTAGATGAGTGTTGGGCATAATTGTGCCCAACGTGGTACCCAGAATACCACCATTTGACGCAAGGTGTGGGCATTCATCATTTGATCACTTTCCTTCTTTATGTCTTCAACAGTAGTTAGAGATATAGTTGCTCAACAGAGGCACAAATAACTTTCAATTAGTTGCTTATAAAACCAAACGCTACAAGTGGTAATGAAAGTACCATATAGTGTATATAATCTTGTTTCTGTCTTGTAGTTAAGGAGGAATTTACCTCGTCTTCAGATCTTGGAGGCGTTGGAAGAGGAAAAGCTTGACGGTTAAACCTCTGTACATTATAGAGCTCCATGACCTTGTCATAGTTGTCTGCCCACCACCTTTGGGCTCGCCACTTGTTAAACTTGTCTCGACTAATCAAAGAAAATGAAACCATATTCAGGCCTTAATTTTTATAGAAATTATGTGTGTGGTAAAAAGTGAAGATAACGTAAAGAATGTGGCGCCCCAAAATGATATTAGCATTAGGAAATAAGAAAATGCTACGTAACTACTATGCGGTGATTAAACAAAAACATTGTGCAAGTACAAAACGTCAGACAAGCCTGACAACAAAAGTCTTGGTAAACGAGACATGAGTACACTACTACGTATTTAATTTTAAGCCCTGCCGAGTGGATTTTGGTAATGGAAGAATTACAACTTGTTCACGTGCTTGATGGTTCAAGCAGTAAGCCTAGATAAAGTGATCATATTTTCTACACCAACCAAGCTCAATTTTATTTCAGGCCACTAATCTGGACGCAAAAACGTTTCTTGAAAAATGGGATTTAACAACGTTACTTTTAAGAGCATTGACAACGTGAACTATCTTTAGATGCATAGTATATATATGATATATTAGCTGACAACATTATTGAAGGTGCGTGTCTAATCAGTCAAAACTATGAGTATTCAACCACGAGTAGTAATGGCATGACATCATTACACAAGCAACAAGACGTTTTAAAGTGGATTCAGGCTAAACTGTTATGGGTAATAAAGTTAACAGAGTAAGAATTGATCAACCCACAAGAAGAGTTTGGAATTGCATAGTGAGTCAAAGATCTGGGGTAGTGGGTGAACTAGCTGGTGGAGCGGTGATGAAAACATCTCGTCATTGTCCCCTGTAAAAAAAGTAAAATCTCAATAGCTTCTCCATGGGGATGCTCTTTGGTTGTTAGTTGGTAGCCAACAAAAGGGATTGTGTGAGTGCGACGTTTTGTTTTGTCGTTCATACAGTTTGGCGATCATGAATAAAAACTAAATGACAAAGAAATGGTAAACGGAAGGTGACAAAAAGGCCACGGAGAATAAATCAGGCGAACTGTTTTGAAGGAAAATTGGGCAAAGCAGAGCTGCTCTCCCGACAACATGACAAAGTCTCGGTGAAAAGGTAACCCAACACAATCACATAATGTAGGCTCCACTCCCACTACTACTCGTTTTGGACTTTTCTTTGATCAATTTTGTTTTCTCAACTTGGTGTGGTTTTCACTGTTCTTCTTAGGCCCCACTCCTTTAGACAGTCCAAGTCCAAGGTAGTATTTGAGTATATAACTCGTCACTCATCCAAACGAAACTCATGTAAAGCCGAAAGGCATAAAGAGAACTCAGTCATGTCAACAATAACTTAACAACCAATCAATCAATTATGTGTCTCATGCGCTTCCGTAAAATCCAACTCACCGGAAATAAGTGTAATTCAATCAGAACCGTTAAATTTGTAGTAAGGACAGAGTTCGTAGAGTTGGTACCTGAATCGTATTCGTTTGAGATCATTCCCGCCCCGTGGAAGTGAAACGAAAGTGATAAGAACGCCGGGCTCCACCTGAGCAACCCACTCTTTAGGCTCGCTCTCTTCGACAAACACAACCGGAGGATTCACGCGACGGCCGCTTCCATTCACCGAGTTCGGCGTTCCCTCGCCGCTCGAGCTCGATATTCCCTTCAATCTTGCTTCCATCTCCTTTCCCCATGTTCTCGGCGTCGTCGAGCTGGAGCTCCCCGTCCGCAGTAGTGACCACCGGAAACGATCGGTCTCGACGTCGGGCTCCGTGGAACTATTGTTATTCTTCAGCCGGCATTGAGTCACCGGCACCGTGCAGGGGTTGCAGTGGCGGTAGGCGCCGGAAGCCTTCAATGCCATGTCTCTGAGCTGTAAAAGCGAAGCAGAAAAGAATAATTAGACTTGCAGTTACGACAAAGGAGGAATAGGGTTTTGGAGCTTGGGAATTCACCTGAGAGGTGAGAGACTTCACAGCTTGTTGATGTTTGGCATTTGTGTCAGCTGAGTCCTCCGATTGACTCAGTGAGTCATCGCCGGGTTGTTTGGAACGAGCTATACACGTCAGCATTTCAGATTCTGAGAAGAGAAGAGAACGAGTCCCTGTCACGACATTTTAAACGGCGCTATGAAACCATAGTTCCCCGTACAAAACAAATCGAAGAACGACAAGAAACAAATATGGAAGATGTTTCGTAATTATATATAAATAAATATATATAAGAGGTAAAAAATGGGATCAGGAACCCAATAAATTGTCCGTACAATTTCAGAATCGGAATTGCAGGAGGCGTGAGTGTCAGTGTCAAATGCGGTGATAACGAGGAGCCTCTGCTAGTGTCGAGTGCCCATGCAGTGATTTGAAACAACCCAATCAGAGATTCTCTGTCAGAAACAGATAATAAGAATTCCCAAAAGAAATTTAAAAAAAGTAGAATCGGAATTAAGAACAGAAGATACCAAAACAAAATGAAAACTTCAAGAGGAATTTAATGGCGGATGCGAAGAGAGAGAGAGAGAGAGACAATGGGTTTGTTTTGTGGGGTTTGATTGGTATAATGGGGAAAAGTAGTAGCGAAGTAAGAAGCAGCAGCAGAAGCAAAATGAGTGTTCGTTTCGGTGCTTTGCTCAACTTTACCTGCAACCGGCTGTCGACCGGTTTATCCGTACAATAGAAATAGATTGGTACCGTGTTTGGCGCTTGGGATGCCTAATAGAAGTAAATGAAGCAGCAGCAGTGGTGAAGAAGATCATGTAATTTATTGGAATTTTTAGGTGCTAAGCCCACTGGTTTATGTAGGCCCAATAGCCTCACGACAATCTCGAACGTGCGTGTTGGTAAAAGTAACATAAAACACAATATAACAAAATGTTGTCGTTTTATTTGTGTGAATAAAAACTCAAAAACAACCTTAAACTCTTATCTCACTCTCACTGTTTTAATTAAAAACAACATTTACACTTCTTTATTCATTTTCTTTTCTATAACTAATTTACTACTATCTATTTCTACAATTTATATTCTTTCCTTATTTTATAAGAGCAATTTGTGATTTTTGGCATTTAGGTCAGTACCTATATGTTGAAAAGTCAATTTTATATTTTTGCTAATTTAATATTTTTGGGTATTAATTGATACTTAATAATACCTGAAATTTATGTAAAACATGGGGACTTAATTGAGAAATCTTTTAGCTCTCCTTTCTTCCCTGGCTCCTGCCTCTACCCAATCTTAATCTCTCAATCTTAAAACCCATTTTAATTCTCTTAACTTTAAGTCTTAATCACCTCTCCTATGTAGCGTCGAACTCTCAACTCACCCCGCCTAACGGCATGAAATCCTCTGTCTCCAAATTTGTTTACCAACCTTATCCCATTGGATCCAAGCCATCCATTTATGTGAGACCCGCATAAATAGATAACTTGGATCCAATGTGACAGGGTTGGTACACAAATTTAGAGACAGAGGATCTGTCCCCCCGCCTAACTCCTAAGTTACCTTTCTAGAGATTAGAGTCAAGTATCGTGGTTGCCACCTCTCTGTGTCTCCTTTGCTTTACATTTGCTGACCCACATAAATAGATGGCTTGGATCCAATGGGACAGGGTTGGTACACAAATTTAGGGACATAGGATCTATCCCCCCGCCTAACTCCTAAGTTGCCTTTCTAGAGATTAGAGTCAAGTATCGTGGTTGTCACCTCTCTGTATCTCCTTTGCTTTACATTTGCTTTACATCTCTTCATTGTCACGTTTGTCTTAATTAATGTTTTAAGAATCAGACCGGTAATTGAATAAGAAAAGCAACTGATTTAATCAGAATTTAACCGTGATCGAATTGGTGACTAATAAATATATAAATTTCTATTTTATATATTATTATTATATATATAAGATAATGTTAAACATATTATTTAATTATTTATCAAATTGTAAACTTAAATTAAACCTTCAAATTTTAAAATATACAAATTTATTTTAAGTTCACCAACACAACACAAAATAAGATAATAAAGCTCACTAGTCATATTTCATCAAAAAGATAAAAAAGATCACTAATCATAATATTCATTCAGGTTGAAATCATTAAAATTAAGGTATTTTAAATGGATTGGCCAGTATTTTCTTTCACTGGTTCAGCAGTTTTTACCGGTCCGACCGCAAAATAAATGGGTCAATCATTCACAAAAAATACGGGCTAAACTAGACTGTTTCATACTCTAGGCCATCGATTCTCCGGTTCGATCCGGTTTTCAAAACATTGGTCTTAATAGCTAGGTAAGATGCCTTTTAGTTTTAAATTTTGAAAGTTGAAATGCATATAAATATATTTTGATATGGTTTTGGTGTTGGAAAAATTACGCAAGATCAAATCTTAGCACAACGGAAATAATAGATAAATTTTTCCATAGAATCAACTTTAACATAATTAAATTAGAAACATAAAACAAGAAATTGACAAAGCTATAATAACATGTTCCGATTTCTTATTACAATTTTCTGTTTCTTAAAAACTATCAATTCCAAGAGCCGTTCAATCGCCCGACCTCTAATGGTATCCACAGATCTATTCAGAGAAAAACTCAAATCGAATTTGAGAGGAAAATTTGTAAGAAGTGCTAACATCCAATTTAATTTATCTTTAATTCCCTAATTAAACAATTCATAATCATAGATCATGATTGACTTCTAGCAACATGTCACGGCCACCCAAATATTAGGAATGTCAAAGTAGTTTGACTTAACCTGTCTGTGCCTGGTTATCTTGTATAAATTAATCATTTCGTCATTTAATGTTCTAACTAGAATTCGTGTCTGCTCTAAATAATCAAATCATATTTATTCATACTAATTAGTAAATGATTTGTAATTGATATTTGAAAACAACTTTTCCAAATTTTAATTTACTTTGACTAGAGATTCCTAAAATCATTACTAATCAAGAACAACAGAACATTCACCCTAATTACTTTAGGACAACGAATTCTTTATTGATTTACTTAACTATCTCCACATAGTTTATACTATATCTAATAACTACCGAATTGAACTATTCCAAGAATAAAACATAAGTAGCATCAAAACATAGTAATTCCTACGTGAGATTACTTTGGCAATCTCAAGTCTAAGGATTAATTATACAACTATCATAATGAGATAATCTACAGACACATAAGTAATGTTCTATTCAGGATTATCATAATTGGGTCAGTTTAGTGAACTTATTCTCTAATATCGATTATTTTCTTCATAAGAAAGAAAAAATATGTGCTAGTCCAACCATTTCATCAATGCCCCGTCTTGATCAAACTATGACTAGGAATAATACAAAATTGCAATTTGAATCTCATAATTATAATCACATTATAATTTCTAATTGCATAACAACTATTCTAGGGATTTTATCTTTATGATTAATAATTAAATAATTAAAATACACAAAGATAAATGATACCTTTTATTGAATAAAACAAATTTTATACAATAAAATGTACAACCAAAATTGGCTATAAGGGCATAAACCAACACAAGGAAGCCTAAAGCTATGGCTATTGAGTAGCCAAGGCAAAGGTTTGTGAGATAACTGGAGGAAGGAATTGGTGGGGAAATAGAAGGGGTTGTTATGCTGGGGAAATAGAAGGGGTTTCTTATAAGTATGTTTGAAAGCAACAATGGATGAGAATTAATCCCTTTTCTGTTTTCTAATTGAATTGCAGGATGAGAATATAGGATATTCAGTAGCATCTCAACTGTCATGTGAAAAATTTGTTACGATTCTACGTCTTTTTTGCAATTTGATTAAAATTCCATCTTACATATATGGTTGGCAATTGGGCAAGGTTACGTTCCTAAGTTTAGTAGATTGCAAAAACATAAGTCATCTAACAAATAGTAGAGTTGGATTTCTGGAAACTCTTGAAGTTCTTAACCTCCGGGATTGTCCGAATTTGAAAACATTCCCAGAAGTTTCAAGCAACATAAAGTCTATGGATTTAAATTGGACAGCTATAGAACAGATACCTTCATCATCAATTGAACACCTTGGCAAATTGGAAGAAATATACATGTCCGATTGTCAAAAGCTTGAAAGCCTTCCAAACAACTTTTTCGATGCGTTAACATCTCTTAGAACACTTAATTTAAAGAAGTGTCCGCGCCTAAAGAAGCTTCCTAAAACTCAGAGAACATGTATAGTTTAGAGGAACTTGAGTTAGGTTGTACAGACATAGAGATACCATCATCTATTGGCAATCTAAAAGGACTGAAGTTTTTAATTATTTATAGTTGCCCCAAACTTACTTTTGTGCGTAAAAGTGTGGTTAATTTGGCAAGTCTTGAATCTGTATTTCTGGGAGGTCTCATATTGCATCATCCGGTTATAGACCACAGTTTATTGCCTTAGTTGTTAAAGGGCACCTTTTCTTTAAACTAAATCATCCTTCACTGTCTTAATTTAAGGGAATTGTCCGAGGACTTGAGCTTTCTATCATCTACAACTCGTTTAGATTTAAGTAAAAATAATTTTGAGAGAATCCCCACATTCATCAAACAACTTTCAAAGTTAGAAGAGATTGAACTATGTTATTGGCAAAGGCTTATAGCCTTGCCAGAACTTTCCATCGAGTGTCATTTGGTTAAAAGCTGATAATTGCACATCACTAGAACAAATATTGGCCATCAAACAACTATTCTTCGAGTCAGAATACACTGAACACAGATATAAAAAAAGTGATTATATGCACCTATACATATACATATATATATTCAAAGTTATCTTATATGTTTTTCATATCATACCTTAAAACAATTTGCTATAACATTTTACTTCTCCTTCTTCTCTGAGTCGGAAGAAGAACTCTGATCGTGGATCTTCTCGCTTACCTTCTCCATCCTCGATTCGATCGGATTTTCATATTCGTTGGCCATTATAAATACGGTGGTAATAATTAATGAACTATCAAGATTTAAAAAATTTAGTCATAGTGAACCAGATTTTAATTCTTTAAAAGTTTAGGTTTAATCTAATTAAATTTGTTGATTTTAGGGTAAATTAGTCAAAAAAAAAACATATAAGCTCTTTAATTCTAACCTCAAAAGGCATAGGAAATATGAAAGACAAAAAACAGAAGTATTATACTTTACAATTTCTATAGTTACTAATAGGAACTGGCTTAAAAGTATTTTTAAATAAAATTCAGTTTTAAATCTAAAATTTTAATTTTTAAATGTAAACTTTATATAAATTCAATTAAATCAAATATTTTTGGTTAATTTAAGATATTTTCTAGAAATGAATATAATTTATATTCAATTTCACAAACTTCAACACTAACAAACTTAGTAAGCACAAAAAAAAGTATTATACTTTATAATTTGTGAAGTTACATATAAAAGAAAAGTATTACGCCTGGTAGATTATCAAGATATGCGAGTTTAAATAAATATAATTTGATCAAATATGAAATTAACAAATCAAATTTTAAATAATTAAAATTAAAATTAAAATTAGATGAAAAAGACAATTAAAGTTTGATTTAAATACTTTTATGAAAATAATATTACTTTAAACACATTAGAACAAGCTGAATGCCCATCAAACCCTATATTTAGCGATGCTAACCGGGCAAAACGACATTATTTTATTGAAAAAAAGACATTATTTTGTTTAAAAATATTTCGAGCGGGTTGGGCTCTGGCCGAGTCACGCTCTAGCTCGAGTCGGGTTGTTCAACTCTTCTCTTAACAATTTCATCACTCATAAACCACATGTTTTCTAGCACTAATGTTTTAAAATCGGACTAGATATCGAACCAATCAAATAAAATATTTAATGTTTAAATATTCAACCAGTATTAAACTGCTCTAAAACTTGTATATAATAAATAAGAAGTAAAAATTATAAGAATAAATATAATATAGTATAAAATAAAATATTTTTTTGAAATCGAAATACATTAATAATGTCTATTAATATGTAATAAATCAAATATTGAATCTAAAATTTTTTAAATAATAATAATAGTAATAATAATAATAATAATAATAATAATAATAATAATAATAATAAGAAGAAGAAGAAGAAGAAGAAGAAGAAGAAGAATAAGAATAATAAGAATAATAAGAATAAGAATAAGAATACTAATAATAATAATAATAAGAAGAAGAAGAATAATAATAATAATAATAATAATAATAATAATAATAAACTACTAATAATAGTAACAATATTGATAATAATGAAGATAAAGTTAATAATAAAAAACTCAATTAATAATAATAATAATAATAATAATAATGTAATAGATAAAATAATAATAATACTAATACTAATACTAAACTACTAATAATAGTAATAATATTAATAATAAAGAAGTAGATGACAGAAACTTCAACAAGGGAACGTATTAAAACACTTAGAAGAATTAATGTCAATGGATGTGCTGAGGACCAATTAGACACAGTAATAAAAACAAACCATGCTTGTCAAAGCTTTGACACCCAGTAAGCCTCAACTGTTGAGGCATGTAAGTGAAGGTGAAGGAAGGGCCAAGGTGTGATTCTAATGTAACAGGCTTTTGCAAAAAGTTGATGAGTCAAGTTGTAAGTAAACCCAAGAGAATTGTCTTGTACTAATAGGCATGTTAGGTTCTAAAGTGGACTACCAGCGGTTCTCAAAAGAAAAGATTGACTGCCTCTGTTGCACCATTGCAGATTTGTCAGTCGGCTCAAAGAAGGTAGCAGAGGGAACGTGTGGTGTGCCAGACTTGATACGTCAGTGAAGATATATTTGTCAATATCGAAGTACTGTCGTAGAGCCTCACCGTCCCCTAACAACCGTCAACCATCTTGTTTGATCTAACATGAGCCACAGACAGATCCTAAAAGAAGATCCTACTCTAGCTCATTCCATAGCGAGGTCGAATGTTACCCACTATGCTCCATTGATTAAAAGAGAACCCAACCCCCATTAACAGAGCATGAGAGTAAATGGTCACAACAAATGAGAAAAAGGGAACTCATTTGGTCGTGACCTTAAACTTCAACTAAGCTAGATACCCACGAGCTTCATCCCCCTCAGAAGACTTGAAAGTACCAGTACCTAACAATACTCCAGACTAAAAATATAAAGATCGCACTGAAAATTTGGGACTGTCACCCATTACCACCACAAATGTACAGGATACACTCAAAGAGAAGGCTAAAATAATAGCTTACTAACAAGAAAATGGCCAATGACACCCAATAAGAAACTCACACCAAAAATTAAAGAGGCAAAAAATAAAAGTGTGCACCTAGAAACTGGGCGTTAGGGGCTGAGGCGGTTTTCTCATGCCATGCATACATTACCGAAACAATAAAAATAGTTGTCACCTTCACTGAAGTTGGCAATGGCGTGGAGGGGAGGTACATTCGACCATGGCAGTGGAGGAGCAGCCACCTGCGGAAAGATCTTCGGGAATATCTACAATCATGATAAGGTTGAGTTGTCTCACCTCTCTGGCAACCCTCTCTGACAACGAAGCCCATCTCTAACATGCTTGACTATCTCAGACAAATATCACTAGAAAAATTGACTTAACAAGAACCCCAACGCCACCTTCTCATACTCATGGATCGAACCCCAACACCACCTTCTCATACTTATAGATCAAAAATTTAGAAATCATAAGTCAAAAAAGGAAGAAATTATATTACAAAATCAAAGAAATTCAAAAATAGTTAGATGCATGCATAAATCAGAATAAAAAAAGATGAAAAGTGAATTGGCTAACATAAAAACATCTAAAAATATGATAATTAATGATAATCATGCATTAGATGAAATAAAGCATGAAAATGAAACATTGAAAAAGGAGAACAATTTTTTAAATATTCATTATCTAAATTCACTAAAGGGATTAAAAATTAGGACAAAAAAAGCTACAAGATCAAAAGAATTCCAATAATAGGCATGAGATTAGGTATACTTATAAAAATGCACCAAATACCAATACTATATTTGTTAAGGGAGAAAATGCACATAATAAATAGCCTTTACCTAAGATAACAAATGAGCATAATACACCTATATCTAAACAAACACGTGCATACAAAATGTACACTAGGCACCATCCTAAAAATAAGCCTTACGCTTTTATATATGGATTTATACTTAGGCATAAAGTTCAATACTCTCAAGTGAAGAATAAGCATAGCTTCTATGATAATATGTAAACCTACTCACACCCCTTTAGGCCTCTAAGGAACATATGAAGCCTCAATTCATATTAGGCACCATACATGTGATCATTGCAAGAAAATTCACTACCCTAGAAGAACATTCAATACCTTTAATATCTAAAGAAAGAAAGATTCCTCATTATGCATACACAAATATAAGTACAATTAATACATTTATACATAATCATTATTCATATAACATGGTATCTAATTTCTATATTAAATATGAACATATTGATAAATTTTATTTTCACAAATAAAATTTAATAAGACCCCATGATATATAGGTTGAGAAGAAGGAGACTAACAATTAAAGACCCAAGTTCATTTGGTTACCTAAAACAAAGTGAAGAATTTATTGTATACAAAATGAGTAAAAAGTACGAATGCTTAAAGCACAATTTTCTTGGTTATTTAATAGGAAAATTATTATTGTTGAAGATTTTATACATGTTGTTTTAATCTAATCTCCTCATCTTTAAGAAAGTTTTGAAGATGTTGTTGTAGGGTATAGAGAATTTATACCTTAAAGAGAATAAGAATAATCACCAAGACTTTTCAAAAGAGCTAATTATTAAATCAAGTAGGGAAATAAGAAGGAAGAAATAATTCCAATGGATTGGAAATTTAAGAAGAAACATCATCTGAATCATATCATAGGTAATGTTCAATAAAAGGTAAATTATTAGTTCATAGTTTAGAACTTTATCACATTTTGCATTAATTTGAGAATAAATCCTTGTTGATAAATGTTGAGTTTGTAATATAAATAAGGAATTAAAATTTTTTAAAGAAATATATTATGGACCTAAAAGTATAATTATGGGCAAAATAGGGATTTTAATTTAAATTTTGATAATGCACTATAATTTCACTAAAGCATGGAATAAAGATAGAATTTGCACAACTAGAAAAGAATTAAGCATGATGGAAATTTTATGTAATTAATGTCTCTTTTAATGCTTATAATTGACCTTGATTAACATTTTTATGATTTTTGTGTTTTAATTTTTTTAATTTTGTTTATTAAGTCATCAGGTCATACTAGTCGACCAATATCCTAATGTGGTCGATCAATATTCTAAAAAATGACTAAATTCCTATATCCAATAAGTTTGCTTGTAGTTTGGTCACTTTTTTGGTGGACCACATACTCACATTAGTCAACACCCATGTCCCTTCATCCAAGGAAACTTTTTCTCTTTAATTATTTTGTTAAGAAATTGGTCATATATTTTTGGTTAACCAATCTTAAAAATTGGTCGACTAATACCTATATTAAGTGGAAAAATATTGCATTTCTCCTTAGAAATTTTCTATCAATAAGTTTGTGATGAGTTTTTTTCAATAATATTAGTCCACCAACATAAGACATTGATATGGAAATATATTGGAATGGTCGACTAAGTAGCAAGTTTAAAATAAAAGTTCATCATTTCTCTCATCTTCTCACCATAACCTCACCTCTCATCTTCTCTCCTATATGAAACAAAACCAAATCGCAAGTCTATCTCTAGCAACCAACAACCCTTTTCGAAATTTTGTGGCTTTCAAAATTATACACTCTTTTATAAAATACACGGTTTGATATTTCAATTAAGTAAACATTTTCACAATTTTAGTGTCTAATCGCGTCAAAAACTAACTTTTCTTTTTTTGCTCTGATTGAACTTTTCAACTTAGACACAATACTAAATTTGGGAAATTTTAATTTCTTTGTACATTTCTTAAGTTGATTGTTTATAAATCAATTAAAGGTTTAATCAATGTATTTTTATCCAATTATACTTAATTATTAGTGTTTTATTTTGAGTTTTGAGTATGATTGACTATTGAAATTTAAAAATTTTCTAACTTAGTATAATTTATGACAAATTGTTTTCTCAAATAATTGATGTCTTTTTATGGTTCTTAAAAGAAAGAAAGATTGATGATATTAGATTTGAGGGGAGTAATTTTTATATTTCTTGTAATGTATATGATATTTTATTCTTGAGTAAATTTATAATATGTTTAAGTTAATGTATTTACATTTGTGAATATTTATTTTATATATGATATTAAATATTTCTTTTATTCTTGTTATTTTTTGAGATAATTTTTTATTCTTGTTATTGAATTATGCTTTATGAATGAATTAAAGGGGAGTTAATCATTATATCTATTGTATGCTTAATTTTATTATTGCTTTATAATATTACAATATTTTGTTATCATAAAAAAAGGAGAGATTGTTAAATTAAAGGAGGTTCTAGTTGATATTTTGATGATAACAAAACGTACGTACTATTATTGAGTTTATTATTTTGATAAGAAGCAACATAAAAATAAGACGAAGCCATAACTCAAGAAGTAGTTCATGAAGATGATAAAAGAAAATTGAAGTTTGCAACCTTTCAAGTGAACATTAAGAACAAAAAAAGATCAAGACACATTAAGGTCATTCTATATTTATAACATTTATTGTAATCTCATTTAGTCACTTTAACGATCTTAAAGGCTCATTATGCATAAATATTTCTTCTTATTGGATTAAAGGAGTCTTTTATTTATTAAGAAATGTTAAAACTTTTATTTTTAAAGACAAACCTTTTGATCTTTCAAACACTCTTTAGGTGATGTTTTGCAAGTTGTATTTAATTATAAATTTTTAAAATAAATGAAGTTTAAGCATTTGGAGTTGTTAAAATAATATTTTAAAGAAATTGGTTGACCAATATAGGTTAGTTGTGACACCCACATATAGACACCACACAAATTAATATAAACAAACCCAAGCATTCGATGTCTTCCATAAACCAATGCAAAGCAAACATACATTACATATCATTCCAAACTTGTTCAAAACATACATACATTATATTACATGAACTTAATACAAATTTGTTTCAAAAACCGAAACCAGCTTGAAACATAGTTATTACAAAAAAACTTACAACAATTCGGAATCATACATTTTATATACAAGCCAAAATATACTCAAAATACATTTTTATCAAAACAAGTATCAGACTCCATTAGTCACTGTAGTTGACTCGTCCCAGTCTTTATAATCATCTTTCTAAACTTACATGAGGCAAATCCACCGTGCTAAGTATATAGCTTAGTGAATAATAACTAATCTATATATAAAGTGATAACTCATCATAATGAATCGTGTAATAGCATAAGCATGCATTAACAAATTGTTTAAACAATAAATCAGACATAATGCATTTCAAAACAGATTTTATAGTTAACAAAGCTGAATATCCAAAGAGGGTATAAACCCTTCAAAATCATAACGTAATTTTATTTATGTCAGAAACAAACATATATTAGAACACAAAATCAGATGACCTCTAAGCCATTTACAGAAGCGGGTAATGAGACTTATATAGGAGAGACTGAAGTCTAGATACCGAAGTGTCACAGGAGAGATCAAAGTTTCGATAACGAAGTGTCATAGAAGAGACCGAAGTCTAGACACCAAAGTTTCACATGAGCAGTTGTAGATCATTCTAGGCATGCCTACTTACCTATAACTAGGACTCATTACTTTCCATAGTAGATCAATATGTTTTGATCTACCATGGAATATTGAGTTCTTGCTCAAATGGATAACACTCATACTATCACAAAATAAGACATACCTCTCATGTGTAAAACCACAATTTCTTGGCACTTTTATCATGAATAATTTGCATATCAAGAAGGGTCTTTTCCGGTCCCAAGTCTTTCATCGCAAAAGACTTACTGAGGAGATAAAACCCCGAAGGTGAGTTTAGAACATCATCAACATCCAAAAATCCTATCATCAACTGTTATTCCAATTCTAT
>JAOTIZ010000202.1:12868956-12885965 GCA_027123425.1 Erythroxylum panamense | reverse complement strand
CCATGCAAAGCCATTGTAAGTGAATGCTTGATGTACATGAATGGTACATCAACAACTTCACGCCAACTTACACTCCACTGCCAGATTTTTTCAGCTATTACTCAATCTCGCACACACATGGAACAATGATGAAGCTCACACATGTTGGAGATTTACTTCAACAATGATAGGAGACAAGCCAACAATGTTTTGCTTCAGTTACACAACGAAAAGCTCTCTGACAATTACCAACATGCACACTACTCAACTTGGTTGCCACAAACTAACATTAAAGATGGACTTCTATCGTAGATACCAGATGTGCACAAATCTCTCTCACAATCAGAGTCCCGCTTAAATTCAAACATGCAACAACCTTATCCTTTTAATTTCATCAATCCACCTCTTATTTTTAATCCCACTATAATTTATATTTTATATGTCCAATTAATAAATAATGCAAAAATTATTTACTTAGATATATAACATATATCCTAACAGACTTCTTTAAAGCTTTTGATACAGTCTGTTGGCAATTCATTCATCTTCGACTCGAAGCACTTCATTTGCCTACATAATTTATTCGATGGGTTATGGCTTATGTCGGCATCTCTTCTCTAAGTGTGCTAGTCAATGGCATCCCTACCATTCCATTCAAACCTGCCAAGGGCATACACCAAGACGACCCCCTTTTGCCTTATTTATTTACTCTTGTGATGGAGGGGCTCCCTAGATTATTAACCTAGCTGGTAGCTTGTAATGGAGCTTTCCAATTCCATGATAATTGTAAGGACCTTAGCCTTACCCATCTCTTATATGCAGATGATCTGGTTCTTTTGTGCAGTGCCAATCTACACTCCATACAAATTCTAATGCACACCCTTACTCTTCTTGGTGATTGATCTGGTTTATCTTGCAGTGTCGAGAAGAGTAATTTTTTACTTTGGTAGATGTTAGCTGCATAGATGATATCAAGCACATCACATGTTTGAGAAACGGTGCCATTCCTTTTAAATATTTAGGAATCCCAATCATGGTCTCCAAACCAAAATTTACTGATTGCTTACCGATTATTGTGTTGGAAGCTTTGATAGGCTCTGAATAAAAGAACTTTTACAAAATATATGTTTGTGTTGATAACAAAGTTTATGAGTACAAAGCACACACACAAGATACAAATATTTCTCTCTAAGTGCTACAACACTTTTCCTCTCAATATTTCTTTTCTTACAAAGAGCTACGACTCTCAAAACACTTCTCTATAAAATGTTCTCTATTTTTTCTCATATGCATCTAAATGATTACAAGAACACATATATATAGACATGCTAAACTACTTCAAATACAATTTGACTACCTCTTTGACTCATCCTTATCCACAAGACTTCAAATACAATTTAGTTACTTATTTGACTCATCCTTATCTACAAGACTTCAAATACAATTTGGCTACTTCTTTGACTCATTCTTATCCACAAGACTTCAAATACAATTTGGCCACTTCTTTGACTCATCCTTATCCACAAGATTCTTCCACAAGCTTCTAAATTCATCCATAAATTTCCACATCATCGGTAGATATTTTTCTCCAACCTAAACCTTATCTTTTGTCATAATTACATAATTATCTATAATGAAGGAGGGTTTGTATTTTCTAACACTCCCCTTCAAACCTGACTTCTCATGCTAAGCATTTCATTTAGTTTGCGGAACGCTTCGTTATTCAATGGCTCTGTAAAAATATCCACTAATTGATCTTCTGTTTTGCAGAACACCAATTCAACAATTTTATTTGTAACCTTTTGCAACTAATCTTGCCTTGTATTTCTCCACTTTTCCTTTTTGATTGGTCTTTGTCTTGTACACTAACTTGACTCCAATTGCTTTATGTCCTTTTGGAAGACTGATCAATTCCCATGTATCATTTTTTTGGATTGCACCAATCTCTTCATTCATGGCTTTTTCCTATTTTTTGTTTCCAACAGCTTCTTCATATGTTACAGGATCATATGCGGCCATCAAACAAAACAACGAATAGTCAAATGTATCTATTCGTTTTGTAGTATCATAAAGATCACTTAGATTTCTTCTCTTAATAGGTGCTCCCCCTGAATTGCTGCTGTTACTGCTTGATGTTGATGGTGTTGAAGCAGGGATTGTTGGTGTAGGACTTTATGGAGGAGATCGATCATCATCTTGTTGTGCTTATATATCCATGTCAGCATCATCCTCATCATCAAAGAACATACCTTGAGTATTCCTTTCTTCTCTACTCCACTTCCAATAATCAGCTTCATCAAACTCAACATCTCTCGATACGATCACGTTTTTAGTTATGGGATTGTACAACTTGTAAGCTTTACTTTAGTTGTCATATCCAATAAAGATGCACTTCTCCCCTTTATTGTCCAATTTTTTTCCCTCTTTTGGTCAGGAATATGGGCATATGCAATACACCTAAATATCCTGAGATGTCCAACTGCTGACTTACTTCCACTTCACGTTTCATTTGGTGTCATAAGCTTTACGCTTTTTGTTGGACAGCGACTCAACAAATAGACTGCACATATAACAGCTTCAGCCTATAAATTCTTTGGTAGGTGCTTTTCCTTCAACATGCTTCTTGCCATATCAAGAATTGTGCGGTTTTTCCTTTCTGCCATGTCATTTTGTTGAGGTGTATATCTTATTGTTAGCTGATGAATAATTTCATTTTCTCTACAGAAATTCTCAAACAATTTTGAGGTGTACTCACCTCCTCTATCAGATCTTAGTATCTTTAATTATTGTCCACTTTGCTTCTTGGACATTACTTTGAACTCTTTAAACTTATCAAGGGCTTCTGGCTTTTCTTTTAAAATATACACCCAACATTTTCTACTAAAATCATCAATAAAAGTTAAATAGTACCTGTTTCCACTAGCTAATTGCACATCAAATGGGCCAGCTATATTTATGTACACAATTTCTAACGGCCTTCTAGCTCTCTATGATTTTCTATTTTCAAACAGTTGTTTATGTTGCTTGCCTTTGATGCAAGCTTCACACAACTGTCTTGGTTGATCAATTTCTGACAATCCATTCACCATTTTTTATTTTGAAAATAACTTTAGTCCAGTAAATCCAAGATGACCGAACCTTAAATGCTACAACCAGGATTCGTCTTCAATAGCTGACTTCATGCACTTTATCAACTAGTTCCGTACGTCAAGTGTGAAAAGACAATTTTTTGTCGTCTTCATCTTTACTATTAATTCTTCCTTCTTGTTTCTAATGGTAAGATGGTGATTCTTTAATATTGTAGCATACTTCTTTTCTAAGAATTGACCAAGGCTGATGTAATTGCTTTTCAAAGCAGATACATAATAAACGTCAGAAATATGTCTTGTTTCTATTTTTCAATAAAATCATAATTTTGCCTTTGCCTTTTACTGGAATCTTTGTTGAATCACCGAACATAACTTCTTCACAAACTGTCTCATCCAAGTTTGTGAACAACTCTTTATATGCACACGTGATTGCTGGCACTCGTGTCAAGATGCCAAGCATCATTGTTGCTATGCTCATTTACTCGTAAAGAGAGAAGCATAACAATGTTATCTTTCTTGTCTTCTGCTGTTGCAAAATTACTTCTTTTCTTCACCTTAGGATTTGATCTACACTCGTAATTGAAATGACCATATTTATTACAATTATAACACTGCACTTGAGATTTATTTCTTTTTTTGTTGAAATCTACCTTGACCTTTGTCTCCATAACCTCTTCCACGACCTTATGTCAAATTTTCTCCATTTGTATTTTCTCTTTTAAAAAATTGTCGACCATGTCTACGTCCACCTCGGTTGTTCCATCAACCACGTCTTATTTGGTAGCCACCTTGACTTCTTCTATCATGTCTCTGGCTACTGTTTGCTTGATTTTCATCAACTGATAGTTTGCTTTGTAAGACTTTCTCTAAGTTTCCAGTATTATCATTATGGTTCATCCTTTGCTCATATGTTTGGAGAGAACTAACGAGTTCATCAATGGAAAGTTCTGACAAATCTTTTGATTCTTCGATTACGGCGACAACATAATCAAATTTGCGTGGTCAATGAACGCAACAGCTTTTCCATTACTCGAACATTGTCTAGAGTTTCGCTGTTTCTTTTTATCTCATTAGCTACTGTTTTCAAATGAGTGACGTAATCACCAATATTTTCTGCATTTTTAGCATTTCGAACTCAACTTTGAGTGATTGAAGACGTACCTTTTTAGCCTTTTTAACTCCTTGGAAAGATTTCTGTAGAATCTCCCATGCTTTCTTTGAACTTTTTGCGTCTGAGATTTATTCGAATGAGAGTTCGTCAACACCTTGAAAGATGAAGAACAACACCTTCTTGTCTTTTTTTTATTTTCTTTCAATGTATTTTTCTTGGCATCCGATAAGGCCACTTCGACAACTGCATCTACAGGCTTAGTATATCCATCATCGACAATATCCCATAAATTATGAGAACCAAGCATTACTATCATCTGGATGCTTCAATTCCCATAATTTGTCTTTGTTAATTTCGGAACTTGAGACTGAATCAAGTTGGCCATTGCTTCACTAATTCACGAACAAATGAACCTTGCTCTGAGACTACCTGTTGGAAGCTTTGATGGGCTCCAAATAAAAGAACTTTCACAAAATATATATTTGTATTGATAACAAAGTTTATGAGTATAAAGGATATAAACAAGATACAAATATTTATCTCTAAGTGCTACAATACTTTTTTTCTCAATATTTCTTTTCTCATAAAGAGTTACGGCTCTCAAAACACTTCTCTTTTCAAATGATCTCTATTTTTCTCATATACATAAATGATTACAAGATCACATATATATATAGATATGTTAAATGACTTCAAATACAATTTAACTATTTCTTTGACTCATCTTTATCGACAAGACTTCAAATACAATTTGGTTATTTCTTTGACTCTTTCTTAACTAATTCATAAATTTTCACATTATCACTAGATATTTTTTCTCTAACTCAAACCTTATCTTTTGTCATAATTATATAATTATCCATAATGAAGGAGGGTTTGTATATTCTAACGCATCTTCTTGTTGGGTTTTTCTGATTTCTAACCGAGTCTTCCTTGCTTATCATATGCAAGCTAGTTGTTTTCTTTATCTCTGCTTTATCATCAGGCTAGTTGGTCTGTAATTATTCATACAAGATGAGCATACTTGCATAGGCACGTAAAGCCCTTTTATCCATGTGCTGATTAAATTCTACTCGTGGCCGTCGGTGATTTTTCTCGGTCACGGTTTTCTATTATCACATTAAATGGACGAGCTTTCTTTTCTTCTTTTGCTTTGTGTTACCGTACCTATATATATTCTGCGTTAAAGACTTGTAAAATTATTGTGAATGTTCTCTGGAGATTCAAGTTGTAGATTCAATATTATGGTACTTGAGGCTTGCAATCTAGTTGATCAAAATGTACCTTGTCGCATGAATAATTGCCAACGGCATGCAAAAACTAACGACCACACTTGGAATCATGACTGATCATATGGATGAAAAGGCACGTGGCTTGAACAATGGTCTCTGCCTCTCAAGTTATTCGCACGGGAAATGTTTGGTTCAATTTGATGGCACGACTTTGTTTTCCTGAACTTGTTAAAAGGCATGTACATAGTTGCAACATGCTTGGTGTGCAAATTCGTAACTCGTTGGCAATATAAAAGGTGGCCTAATTCTCAAACGAAATAGTCGGACGGCATTTTGTTATTGAGTTGTTTAAGGGGCTATAGGCTATTATTCTGTAGTCTTTGTGCTATTGAACATTTTCATCCATACCTGCTGTTCAGAGTTGCTACATCATTGTGGACTAGGATCTCTTCGTTCTGCTGCTGTAGTTACGAAGACAACAGTTATCCACGCAATGATACACACTAATACTATGTACTTATCTATAGCTGTACGAAGGAAGACAAGGTTGGATGAGCTAATATAGGGGTCTTATAGTGGTTCTTCTTTCAATCCTCCCGAAACAAGTGCGTATGAGCTCTGGGTAGAACCTGCACCATGAAACCTTTTTGTGGCAGCTGAAGCTAAGAGTTCATAAGATCACGTTGCTATTACGACTTAGCTAAAAATGCTATTAAAGTCTCATGTCAGTGCCTGCTATGATCTATTCTTCTTCAAATATGGAACCAAGATTCGTTCCATGTGGTTCTCTATTGTCAGAAATATCTATTTTAAGTTAATTTCATCTCTATCTGCAATGTACAGCCTTTCCATATATCCATAGGCATTCTAAGCTTATTATATCTTGTGTTTTTGTTAATAGCTAATCAATAATCTCAACCTCAAGTCAAAAGAGATCTGTTCTAATTGAGTACCCATAGACAAACTATATGGCGGTGCAAATTCAGAACTTCCCCAAAAAAAAACTTGGCCAACCTCACTTTAGTTGCTCAATATGGTGGACCTCGAATGAGCAGCAAAATCTACAGCCTTGGACCAATAATGTAAGTTCTCAAGTAGAGTCCGTGGTCCAAGTAAATGATGCAAAGCTTTTAGATTTACAACTCACAGACATGAAGTCATCCTCAAGTCTTGCAATTGGTCAATCTCATAGCCAAGTGGGTGCTGAGGGAGGGACTAATTCTCAAGGACAATGCGTTTCATCAGGATCTGGTATGTTCTTTTGGCTGCAAAACAATTTCAAGGTTCTTTTTTTTTTTTCTTTTTCTGTGTGATACTTTCTGGGAACATATTTTTATACTGACAAAATACAGCTAATGAAGTTGTTAGAGCTTAACGTTGAGAGATGGCAATATATATTATTGATGGTTATCTTTTGCTTTAATTCCCATTAAATTCAAAGGTTTTCATGTTGTTGCAATATTAGTACTCGATTCATGAAATTATCTAAAAGCTGTCTTTGACCTCTCATGTCTTCAGGATACACTGCACCATCATTGGATAACTTCATCCTTTAATTTTCTTGTCTCGCACTCCCCTAGACCATTTATGCTGTAAATGTGAATGCACCGCTGTGGTTTAATGTTCAATATGGAATTTTATGGCCTAATTAACTAGTTGTTAGTGAACGAGGTCTGTGTATTTATTTATCTATCTTTCTATACACGTAGAGCTTGTTGAACACAATTGTTGTGGTTCTGCTCTTAAATGTGTAACATTTGTCTGAGTATGCCTACTTTGCACTACATTTTCATTCTTCACGAGAGATCATGTCCTTGTTGAAGATGTTTATTATGGGAATTAGATGCACCCATATTTAACTACACTTATTACTAGTTTGTGTAAAATGGAGATTGAACGTGGATACTTAACATCCTTTTTCAAGAAAATGGCCCCAATTCCTATGTTAAATTGATGCATTCCTTCCATTTTTGTCTTTTCAAAAATATTCTTTCAATATTTTTTCTGCAATGTTTAAACTTGAATGGCATTCATGCATTGCTCAAGAAACTAATATGCGTTATGATGTTGCTGGGGATTACCTTAGTGGATAATAGAAACTTTATTCTATAATTGAAGAGTTTGTGGGTGCATCTTCTGCGTATTAAATGCTTCAACATAGAAAAGTCGAAGCAAGTCAGAAACTTTGTATTTTTCTTATGTGATCTGTGTATTTAGGTCCAGAGGAAAGCTGCAGGAAGAGCGTGGAAGGCAGAATGAAGTCACTTTTCTTGTTGAGCAATTCAGATATCACATTTAGTCCTTCACAAGCTGATTATGGCCTTTTTATGGTTGGTTGAGCTGTTTCTTTTTTGGTTTTTCTTCTCACCAGTTAGGTCATGAATTAATACATGTCCTACCAATCCAGGTTAGTGTTCCATATCCCTGTGCTAATCCTTACTTTGGTGGCCTATTCAACCCCTATGGGCCACAGGCTACTGTAAGTTTTCCATGCTTGTATTTCATACCAATAGTTAAAGAGTTTCTGATTAGTTCTGAAAGTGTTATTCTAGCAGAGTCATGATTGCTATTTCTAAACTGTTGATTTGATTTATGAGTGAACATTAATCCGCTGAAGTGATAACCTGACCTTGGTTCTAAATTAATACCCTCGTTGTAACATGATTGGCTTTGAGAATGGACCAGATTCAGCCCTAGATGACCCCTCAGACAACGGGGGTGAATTCTACACGAGTCCCTCTGCCTCCTGACATTACATATGATGGCCCCATTTATGTTAATGCAAAACAGTACCATGGGATTCTTAAGAGGAGACAATCTCGTGCAAAACTTGAGGCTCAAAACAAACTTGTGAAAACTCAGAAGGTTTGCATTTTGATCACCAACTTTACTGCTATTAGTTTGTACGAATAACTAAACGAGAATTTATGATGAGTTGTTCTTGTGATAAAGCCTAAATATGTCAACTCTACATCCCTACTCCCATTGGATTGCAGCCATATCTTTACGAGACATCTGGTACGAACTGCTGGTTGCCCTTGCGTTGACCTATTATGAATAAGAGAACAAGAACTTAAGAAGAGAAAGTTAGATGATAAACTGGTTAAATAGAGGAAACCGAGGCCTCAACGTTGGAAAACGTTTAATTGTTTTTACTGATGCCTGGACTTATTTTATTCCTTTGCTTTTATAGCAGCAAAGCATAACAGAATAGCTATTTACAAGGAAACTAAGCTATTCTAAAGCAACTAATAAATCAAAACAGAATCATCTAGTGGACTTATTCAAAGACTAAGACTTTTTCAAAGTAACTAAAAATAGGCACGTGACAACATCGACATGCAGTAAACAAGAATAGAGGATCTGGTGGGCGCTTTCTGAGCAAAAAAGAGCTTCAAGAATCTAATAATGTTCCCTCCAGTAATAGGTATTGTGGCCGAGATACCATTCCCTTGTATCAGAAGAATGTTACATTGGAATTTGAATGTTCTCGTTCAGGAACCGGCACCAGCAAGTCTGGTGTTTCACGTGCAAGCAATTCTGACACCAGTAGTGTCTCAAACAGTGACATCATAATGTTCAAGCATCCCGATAACAGGTTCTATGATATCTCGACTCAAGTGGGCAGTGCATGTGAACCCAACAGTATTGCTTTCTGGTAGTCTGATGAGCATAGGTTACGATGGAGACCTGATCACGAGGCGAGCAACTCATCCTTGGCTTTATTTCCTATTTGCTGCGAAGCATGCAACAGATGCCCTCTTAATGAAGCTTTTTTTTTCGTCTGCTTCTACGTCTATCAATCATCTTGGTCTAAAAGACGGGTTTCTTCGTATTCGTTAAACATGCGAACTATTATTACACTTTTATTTACATGATATGATCAACCTTCTGTAATTTCTTCAAAAGTTGACCCAAAAAACACAATGTTGGGAGAACTTGTACAAAAGATACAGTTCAAAGTTGCCAGAAATACATGCGAATAATAGAGAATGATTATCAAAGGCGAAGAATGTTGTGAAAATCGACCAGATTAGAGCAGGTTTACAATTAAATAAGATTGAGAGAATAGTAATGAATATATAGATTTTACGTGAAAATTTTCCAAATTAGGATAAAAATCATAGGCAAGGATAGAAGAATTTTACCGATGAGAAAAACTGGAGAATTACAAGAAAAAACTATATCTAAAAAAGTACATAAAATATTTTTCTCTCTCTCTCTCTCTCTGTCTTTTCTCTCTCACCTCACTCTCTCTTTTTCTCTTCTGCTTGGTGCTTGCTCTCTTCATCTCTTTATGTCATGCCTATTTACAGGTCGGAGTAGATTTTCATGAAAAAGAAAGTTACATATGCTCCAATCAGAAGCTTTTGAAGAAAAAGGGAAAGAGAACTTAGTTTGCAGGTTGAGCAAATCTTTATATGGTTTAAAGCAAGCATCGAGGTGTTAGTATAAGAGATTTGATTCCTTCAACATAAGCTTTAGATATAGCAGATTGCATGTAGACCCTTGTGCATATTTCAAGAGGTTTGAGAAAAAAGATTTTATAATCTTACTGTTATATGTAGACGACATGTTAATAACAGGGCCCAATAATGATTGTATCAAATAATTGAAGGCACAGTTGGCTAGGGAATTTGAAATAAAGGATTTGGGACTAGCAAACAAGATTTTAGAGATGCAAATTCACCAAGACAAAAAAAATAGAAACATTTGGCTTTTTCAGAAGAATTATTTGAAGAAGATCTTGCGGCTATTCAACATACAAGATTGTAAGTCAATTTATACCTGTCTTTCTGTTAATTTTAAATTATCCTCAAGTATGAGTCCTAGCAATGAAGAAGAGATGATGGAGATGTCTCGAGTACTATATGCATCAGCAGTAGGGAGCCTAATGTTTGCTATGATTTGTATAAGACTAGACATTGCACATGCAGTGGGAGTAGTTAGTAGATACATGACGAATCCTGGTCAAGAACATTGGAATACAGTTAAGAGGATTCTCAGATACGTCAAAGAAATCTCAAATGTTGCATTATGTTATGGAGGATTATATTTTACCGTCAAAGGATATGTTGATGTTGATTATGCAGGTGATTTTGATAAAAGTAAATCTATTATAGGATATTTTACACTAACTAAAGGAGTTGTGAGCTGGATTTTAAACTACAGTCAATTATGGCTATGTCAACAACAGAAACAGAATATATAGCAGCTACACAAACTAGTAAAGAAGCAATGTGTTTGAAGATATTGTTGGAAGAATATGGGAATAAACAAGAGAATATTACTGTGTATTGTAACAATCAGAATACTTTGCATCTTGCAAAAAATCTAACATTTCATTCAAAGATAAAGCACATTTGAGTCCAGTATTACTTCATTCGTAAGAAAGTGGGAGAAAGAATGATGAACATGCAGAAAATTCATACAATGGATAACTTGACAGATTTTATAATAAAAGCAATCAATGATGATAAGTTTATGTGGTATCGATCTTTGTGTGACCTGACAAAGATTTAAACAACTTGAAACGGCAAGGTAGAAAAAATAATATGAAGATTTAATTGACTCTCAATCAAATTTTTAAAGGAGAAAATTGTCAAAAATAATAGGTATGATGGACACCGAAAATGGTACCTACTAAAATTGAAACCTACTAAAGTTGAAAAAAAAGAGAGGATAGCTTTGCTAGGTTTTCTTTGTCAAAAATGGTAGGCTACCAAAGTTAAAGCCAACCAAAGTTGACAAGAAAAGTAAAACAACAAAGACATTATTTTGACTAAAGGTTAGGTGACCATAATTATCACTTGTTCTCTTTGACCCACCGCTCCTCTTGTTTTTTACAATATTCAATTTAAAACTATTTTATTACTCTTCTGGTGACTATATATATATATCCTCATCCTTAAATGTGATAGAGATTTTGTCTTAAAAATATAAACTTTTATCTAATTATTTGAATTTGTTATTTAATTTTTATTATGATTTATAAATTAAATAAAGTTCTAAAATTTAATTATGTTCCGAAGAAACCAACTTTGACTGAAATAAATGTTGATATTAGACCAAATTACTTTAAGAAAATTTAAGAATGAAAAGGGGATCTAATAAGCAGGAGTGACCATTTCTACCTTCTTACTTAAAACTCTTCTTTACAGGACAGGTCGAGTTATCAAAAAAAAGAAGGGAGTGGAAAATTTTTCAGTTTAATAATCTTCTAATCTTGTGGATATGCTACTTGATTAGATCAATTAAGTACGTTTCATTTTCAATAGTAATATGAAAGCTGAAGTTACATAGAACTTGAGAGATTTTTTTTAGTTACTCACGAAATATTTTAAGAGGATCTGAGGAAAAATATTTTTAAACCATTCATTTTTAAACTAATCCCCGCTCAAGCTGAATAAATTCATCCCCACACGAACCTAATAAGTTTCTTGCAAAAAAAAAAACAAAAATCTAAGTCTAAATTGTAAATACATCGCAACACTTAAAATCGGCGATCTCCCTTAAACTAAGAAAGCACCTTTTCAATTCATCTGCGTTGAATTTCGAGATTTGCCTTTTCTTAAACTCTTACGGTGGCTCTTAGGGGTCAGGATTACTTCCAAAAGCTGGGATCCTAATGTATGTGAGGAAGAAAAAAAATGAAGAAGGGCAACGAGTACTGAGTGGGAGGAAAGGTAGAGAGAGCGAAGAAGCGAAAATGACGTCGTACATCAAACAGTTGCTGTACGGGGTCGGAGTCATAGTAATGGCCGGAATGGCACTGCTCGTCGCCTTCCAGGAGAAGCTGGTCTACGTACCGGTCTATCCCGGTTCGACCAAATCCTATGCGATTACTCCTGCTGGCCTCGGTCTTATTTACGAAGACGTCTGGCTTCGATCCTCAGATGGCGTTCGCCTCCACGCCTGGTTCATCAAGCTTTTCCCTAAATGCCGAGGTCTCTGGATTTGTCCGATTCGCTTTTTTTCTTTTTTCTTCTTAATAAACTTTCTCGAATTGTTCTCTGCTTCACTGTTTGCTTGGCTCAGGATCTGTCTATGACTAGGTCTTAAGTTTAGAAGACTTAAAAGGCCGTTTGTGGTGGAGTGAAAACGGAAACTGGAAACTGGAAACTTTGAAATTGTGAGGGTTATTTTATCATTTGGTGTCGAATCTAAGTATCTTCAACTCAGTTGTGAAATTTCCAGAGGATGATTAGCGAAATAGAGAAATATGATATTTTTGACAAATTATTTCTTTTTTTTTATTCAGTTGATTAATCTCACTTTTATTGTTTGCTTCTGGTTTCTTGATTCAGCTGTTTAATCTCACTGTTGTTTTTTCCGCTGGTTATTTCATTGTTATTCCATGTGAAGAATGTGCTGTTGCTTAAATTTCTCTTTTCTGTACATACAAAAAGAAATAAACAAGAAGCTAGAAATCGCTTTATAATATTTCTAATAGATTATTGGTACCGACTTTCTCCATGACGAGTACTGCATGTGGGTTTTTAGTGTTGTGCTATTAAAATATTATCATGCCTATTCCATGTTGTTTTGTAACATGCCGTGTATTTTACTTTGTTTTGAAGAAAAAATTATTGCATATTATTCTTGTCCGTTCTCATGATTTCGATGGCATTTCAGGTCCAACTATCGTGTTTTTCCAAGAGAATGCAGGAAGTATCCTTTCTGTTAACAGGACGACATGAAGTTAAACACTATGTCATAGTTTTTGAAATATGTCATGGTTGTCTCCTGAATTGTGTTAAATGGATAATGTCTTTCAATACGTTACTCTTTCTCTTTCAGTTTGATGTAATCTTAAATACTAAATCTTAGACATTGCTGACCGTTTGGAAGAGATTTCTATAATGAGACAGAGATTACGGTGCAATGTCTTTATGCTTTCATATCGAGGGTATGCCTGCTTTAAACCTTTGCTGTGACTTTTCATGTGTTGAACTGTTTACAATTTGCATGAATTGATGCATTTGCAGTTTTTTCTGATCTGTTGGAAGTAATACTAAAATTCTCTTTTTATCTAATCAGTTATGGTGCAAGTGATGGATACCCTTCTCAACATGGTATTACTAAGGATGCTCAGGTTTATATTTCTCTTAGCCCCATTTCTTCAATTTCTTATATTCTCTGTTAAATTGGTTCTAAATTTTCACTTGTATTGGTCTATTTATTTTCATAGGCTGCATTGGATCATCTTTCTGAGAGGACTGATATCGATACATCTAGAATAGTTATTTTTGGGAGATCACTTGGGGGTGCAGTTGGGGCCCAGCTTACTAAAAATAATCCACATAAGGTAATGCTCAAACTAATTTGTTCACGGAGAGCGTTTGGCGTCAATGTACTGAGTTGTAAATGTTAGCTTTTCCCACTGTTTCAGGTTTGGGTTGGTTCCATGGATATATAATAATGTTTCTTCTCTAGTTACTTTAACTTCATTTCTGATTTGTCATGTTGTTTTGGAATGCTGTCTCTTTAAAGCCGTCTTGTGGATACCCTGTCTAGTTTGAGAAGGAAAAGAAGAGGTAGTATGTTAATAGGTCTGATGACCCTCTGAATTTGCAAAATTAACTACAGAAGCCTTCTATATAGACTTTTGCCCGTTCTATTGATCAACATAAATGTGTGTGATTCAGTTGGATTTGGTTTGACAAGGACAATTATTGTCAACTTTTCCTTGTAATCTCATGAATTTAGAATGAAACCAGAACAGCAACAGTACAGCAATCATGAATAATGGTCACAATATATTGTGCCGTAACGGAAGATCTATCCGAAAATTGAGAAAAATGTTGAGAGGGTGATTTTTAATTGTTATGTGTGCTTAATTTATTAACTCTATAAACTTTTGCAACTATGATCACCACCATTGTTTATTGTAGATGAGCCATTTTGGATCTGATAACTTTATTTTCATCTTCTGTTTATTTTTGCTGTTTACTTTTGTACTTTGATGTCATACACTAGTGGAAAAGTTGGAGGTAGCATCCTTGATCATGTTCTATGAGATAAAATTATATAATTTGGTTTAGCCTTGTGTAGCAAAGATCAGGAATATTGTTTAGGTTGATTATTCAAGCGAGCATATGGATTGACCAATTGCAAAAAATATTTGGTTTGACAATTGCTATGAGGAAATTGAGAAATAGAAATTATAAAGTAATACAATACCAGAATTATAGAATTGATTTCTATTAGCAATATGCATTGTTGTGACTTTTTCCTGTTGGTATGGTTTTCAACCCATTAGTAGTACCTTCATGCCAACTCTTCCGATTAATTAAGATATAGGCCAAAACTAACGCATCAAGTCAAGTTAGGTTTTGCCTTTCATTTTCTCCTATACGATGCTTTTTTATGGCCTTGCAACATCAAACTAAGGGGGCGGTTAGTTAGCATGGAAGAATGGTAATAAGAATGAAAATGAATATAGTGAGGAATAGGAATTGATATTATCATTATAATTATAATGGTTGGTTAAGAGGAAGGAATGATTACCATTACTACTGATAGTGGTTGGTTTGTAAAAAAATATTGTAATTAATTAATTATAATATGTTAATTAATTATATTGTAACTAATTAAGTCATTATTTTTTAATTAATTAATTACAATATATTTTAATTAATTATATTGCATTTAGTTAATTAATTACAATATATTAATTAATTACATATATATTAATTAATTAATTACAATATTTTAATTAATGAATAATTATATTTTAATTAATAATTATATTGTGATTAATTAATAATAATAATAATTTAATTAAATAAAATGTAATTAAATAAGTAATAATATTATTATAATTAATTATATTGCAATTAATTAATTACAACATTTTAATTAATGAATAATTATATTTTAATTAATGATTATATTTTAATTAATTAATTATATATTTTAATTAATTATAGTGTAATTAATTATTTAATTGATTTCACAATAAATTTAATTATTGAAATTAATAAATGCTTTACTCTCATTCCTCCCATTCTTCTAGTTTATTAGAAGAATGAAAGATTGCTCAAAATTAAGGAATGAAACTCTTAAGTCTTCAATAATAGGTTCATACCAAATATCAATTTTCATTCTATACTCATACCCCTTTTCTCATACCCTCCAAATAAGCACCTCTTAAACTTTATTATATGGCATTTCATATCGATATTTATTGTTCTCCATTTGATTGCTAAATTCAGTGTTTTTAATTATAAACTTTTATGGATAGATCATTACATTGTATTTGATAATTCTTTGCAAAACTGGCTGAACTGCTCTGCTGGAGACTGCCTTTTCTCTTTCTTCCTTCGTCGGTCCTTTCAAAAGCATCTGAACCTGCAAAGTTGTGGGCCTCATGCTGACATCCTACATGCAAAAGGACTCAGTTATTGTCTTTTAGACTTTAAAGGTCCAGTTGAATGTGGTTGGAAATTTCGATGAAATTGCTGGAAAAATTGCAGAGGGGGGACCTAGACTGAAATTCCATGCACCGTTGCAATAAATTCATCAACACCCAAAGCCTTCGTATTGCTAAACTCACTGTTTGAATTATAAACTTTTATTGTATTTGATAATTCTTTTCAAAACTGACTCAACTGAATGCAAGTTGTTTTCCTTTTCTTTCTTTCTTTAAGCTTTTCTGTCCTTTCAAAGTAAAAGGACAGATTGTCTTTGAGTTACTTTCTTTTGAACTTTGAAAATTTTCCAACTCGAGCTGCATGAGGTTGGAAATTTCGATGAGATTGCCGGAAAAATTGTAGAGGTGGGACCTAGACGAAATTCCAGGCACGTTGAATATGTATTAGATGTATATATATATCTATATCAATCAACAATACCACCTTACCAAACACAATTTATCAAACCCATCAACTTTCTTTCCTTGTTGTTGTTTTAGATCAAAAATTTCTTTCCAACTAGCAAAGAATTATGGCTGCAGAGTTAGTAGGAGGAGCAATTCTCACTGCTTCCCTTGACGTGTTGATTGATAGGCTTGCTGACAAGGTTATCGACTTTTTCAAGGGAAGGACGCTTAACAGTGGGTTGAGGGAGCAGTTGAAGACAAATATGACATTGGTTAAAGCACTGCTTGATGATGCAGAGAAGAAGCAGATTACTAATGGTGGTGTGAGGGAGTGGCTTGATAATCTCAAAGATACTTTCTACAAAGCTGATGACTTGTTGGATGAGATTGCTTATGCAGCTGTGAGCTCGGAGATGGAAGCTGGACCTCAGAACAGCATAGATAGATTCTGGAAGTTTATCTCTTCCGAGGATCCACTTGAGGAGATACATGAAAAGCTTCAAGATTTACTTGATCAGAAGAATGCGCTTGGCCTGAAAGAGGGTACTGGAGTAAAGCTATCATCCCAGAAGGTACCAACCACTTCTTTGATGGTTGAATCTGTTGTTTATGGCAGGGATGAAGATAAAGGAGTCATAATTCAGCTGCTGCTATCGGATGATGCGAACTGCAATAAATTGGGCCTTATTCCCATTATCGGTATGGGTGGGGTCGGAAAGACCACTCTTGCTCAATCTGTATACAACGATAGCAAAGTAAAAGAGCGGTTTCTCTCC
>JAOTIZ010000202.1:12852270-12862462 GCA_027123425.1 Erythroxylum panamense | reverse complement strand
TAATGTAAATAAGTAAATAATAATAATATTTTAATTAAAATATTGTAATTAATTATAATATTTTAATTAATGAATAATTATATTTTATTTGGTTATATTTTAATTAATAATAATATTTTAATTAATTAATTACAGTATTTTAATTAATGAATGAATTGTATTTTAATTAACTATAATATAATTAATTATAATGTAATTAATTATATTATATTGATGAATTAATTACAATATTTTAATTAATTATATTATTTTAATTAGTTATATTTTAATTAATTTATTAATTATATTTTAATTTATTAAATATATTTAAATTAATTAGTATTAAAAATATTTAAAAAAAAAAGTCACTACTAAAGAATGAGTTTCATTCCTCTACTAAATGGAGGGTATGGAGGATTCCCCAAAAGTGGGATATCAAACTATTACCCCTATAATGATAATCAACAACTATTAACTCACTTTTCATTCCATACCCATTATCTCCTTCCCAAATCCATCAACCAAGCACCCCCTAAATGTTTGAGCACGTTCGTTGATGCATATATTAACTGCCAATCAGGGCACCTTGACTTTGGTGATACAGTATTTAATAAACATTGTTAAAACATCACAATGGCACTTACGAATTTCTCCTACATCAGTTTTATTCTTATTAATTATGATACAAATGAGAAAACAACCTTTTTTCCTGTTATATTATGCGCATAATCCTTGCCAGTGTTAGGATATTTGGATCTGTATTTTGGTTTGTCATCCTTGAAATGTAACTTTAATTTGTAGTTTCGTTTTTGATGCTAGCAGTAGGGTGTAAGTACCATGCTTGTATCTTACTCCCTACTTCCAGTATAAGGTCCTTAATTGTATAGTCATGCTTAACTTTTCTGGTGGAGCATCAACTTTACTCTTATGTATACTGTAGGTTGCTGCATTAATACTTGAAAATACATTTACGTCAATACTAGACATGGCTGGAGTTCTACTTCCCTTCCTGAAATGGTTTATTGGAAGAACTGGTTCGAATGGGCCTAAACTTCTTAATTTTCTTGTGCGCTCTCCATGGAGCACGATTGATGTCATTGGTGAGGTAAAAGTGAAAGTTTATCTCTTATTATATTTCATACCTGTTCTGGATTGCATTATACTTGTGACTCCAGGAATCATGCATTTGTAGTACCCATCTGAGCAATATACAATAAGATTTCTGCCAGTAATAGATAACTAACCTTTTTATGTAAGATAATAGTGACCACTACAACATGATTTGTTGTTATTTCGTGCCATTTACATGACATGGCATCGAAACATGTTTTGTAGCTACTTTGAAGACAGTCTACACAATTTTGACATGGTAAATACAGTTAGTAACCAAATGGTTCTTATACTGCAGGTTAAGCAGCCGATTCTTTTTCTCTCAGGTTTGCAAGATGAAATGGTGCCGCCATTTCATATGCAAATGCTCTATGCTAAAGCTGCTGCACATAATAAGGAATGTAACTTTGTGGAGTTTCCGACTGGTATGCATATGGACACTTGGTTAGCTGGAGGTGATCGTTATTGGCAAACAATTCAACAGTTTCTCCAAAAACATGTTCCTGAGAGAAAGGAGAATGAGTCCTTACATGATGAAAAAGGTTGTTCTTCTTACACAACACTTCTAAGAATCAGGAAATTTGATCATGGATAGCCAACATTTTCAGTTTGCTGTTCCTCGCTTTTGCACTTGACCTATAAAACCAAGCCTCTCAGTTAGAATTTTAAATTCCATAGCTTTAGTCATGTTCATTTTTATCGAAATCTTGCTACTAGAACAAGAAGAATTATAAGAAGACTATATCATTTAAACTTAGGTCCTGTTCTTATAAAGTTAAACTGCTCCCAAATTACTCAATTTTCTTCTTTTCGTAATATTCTTCTGCTTTCAGATCCTGAGAAGAGCTGACTTCTTGCATGCAGAAACTTGAGATGTTATTAACTGACTCTGCACAGGAACTCAAAAGTAAGTATTATCATCTTTTCTTGTGAAGTTGCAGCAGTGAAAACTTCTCTAAATCGAGTTGCTGCTTGATGAATGCGGCAAGTTTTTGTTGGTTTGCAAGCTTTAGGCGAAGCAAGTACCACAGTGACTTTTTGGTATACAACATAATTCTTTGATAAACAGCTCGTTGGTTATTCGATTTTGACCTTACTGACTGTACTGAAATAAGGATTGAACTTCATATAGTTGCAGTAGGCACTCCTATCTTCATATGTGTCGGTGGAGAATTACTATTACATCCTGAATCGTAAAAGAATCGTGTTAGTATTAGTTTATGTACCATATTCCGTTTCAACGATCTCCTTGAATAAAATTCTCGATACCAATTTATGGACATTTTAAATGATTATTTAGGAGCCCTTTTTTATGTAATTTTATATATGCATAAATTTCAAAGATAATGTATAGAAATGGATAACATATAAAAACGAAACGGATCCATAACGGAAATAATGTTGACCTTATTAAAGAGTCGGGAACGAGTCCAGCGTTCGAGGTGGGAATCTGGAATTCAGGAGAAATTATTCCACAATTTGGCCAAATTTGCAGTTGTCTTGGCAAATAAAGCACCAGTTGTACATCACCATTATCGTTCCATTCTTTAAATCTTTCTTTAAAGCTTGATGCTTTATTCCTTAGCAAAGCCAATCACAAGGGGACACTTGTTTTATTCTCGAAAGTGTCTACTCGAAAACTCGCTCAATAATATGCTACAGAAAGTGAACCCCCCTCAACTTGGTTTGAAGATATGTTCGGTATTAACAATTCTAAGTTGGAATCAACATCTCCTTCAGTTAGGAATAAACCTTCGTATTATTAGATTTTATTATTATTGTTGTTGTTTAAGAGTAGATATAATAATTGAGCTTAGGTCAGGCCTAATCGAATCTTGGATTTAATTTTTTTAAAAAATCTGAATTTAAGCTTGAGTTTAAGCTTGACTAAGCTTGAAGTTTAATAATTATAAAAAATAATATCATTTAGCAAAAATATACGTCATTTTTCATTCTCTAATTTAAAAAAATCAGGTTGGCTGGGTTAAGTAGGCCTTTAGGTTGTATCTGCTCATTTGGGCTTAAACTTAAGCCTAGACAGAAGTTGATACCCCAGACTCGGGTCTTGACAAACCCAAACCGACTCATTTTTATCTCTACTTAGGAGGGAAATTAGCAAGAAAAGATTGTTAATTTCTAATGACAGTGGCAACAAAAGTAGTGAATATTTAAAAAATTATATTTTATTTTTTATTTATTTTAAAGTTAAATAAATAGTTATAAAATGGTGTTTCTTAACATATTCTAGTCTAACAAGAGTAGGCCATAATACTATTTGTAATGGAATACACAGTATAATTTACGCTTCGCTTGGTTTCAAGATCAATGACTAACATTTAATGAGCCAAAGTATATTTCAGATTATAAAATTTTCACTAAAATACAAGATAAATGCTAACATTTTGAAGTATACAAAACAAATCGTAATATTTTTAAAACATCCAAAATGAACTATAAATAAACGAAAAATTAAAGAGAGTTAAGTTTCTATCCATTAAATGCTAAATCATTATTGATGTGATATATATTTTGTTATTTTAGTTGATATGTGTATGTCACTTGGTAGTGTAAGGACCAATTTTTATTTAAAATTTTAACTTATTTAATATTTATTTTTAAATATTTGATTATATTTTAGCACTTAAATAATATTAATTAATTGTAATTAGGTTAATTTGAATTATCCCAAAATCTCAAACCCTAATCTCCAAATTCACATTCTAAGTAAGCGAAGTAACTTATGCTTTATATCCTATTTCAGTTACCTAGGATATCCTTATATGGTTTGTTGACTTAATTGCCATGGCAGAATATCTCAATAAATACTGTTTCATCTCTTTATTCAACTAAACTATAGCTAAGGTTTATCCTTGTCATTTGATTGTGAGGAAAGTTTAAATCTTTCTTTCAAAACTTAAGATTAACTCGCATACCATGTATCGTGTCAACAATTTTTTAATGAAAGGATCTTTCATAGCAACTATCTTTTGGCATCTTCTTTCTTCTATACTTCTACTCTTAAACTTCTTTGCTAGTAGAGTAACTTATGTAGATTTGATGTTTACAGCCTTCTTATCAATCGCAAGTGCTTTAAGTACTCCATACTTTAGCGTTGTAGTTTTATCATTCCTTTCCAATGTTATGGGTGGCTTATACACTATAATGTTAGGTCTACATATGTTTTTTATGGTGCTAACTATATGTCTCTTGCCAAATGATGGGGTTATGGAATCCTTATATCTATTGTTAATATCATTATCTAACTTAGAGTTAAAGAAGTTTGGTGGAATTTCTTCTACTGTAGGGTTTAATTTCTGGGGTAATTAAAATTATCATAGTTAAAATTAATTAATATTATTTAAGTAATAAAAATATTCATAATATTTAAAAATATTTTATAATTTTTAAAATAAAAATTGGATTCTACCCTGTAATGTAGCATGCATGTGAAAGTGAGACTCATATACAGATAAAAAATAAATAAATATATATAACGTCAGTAATAACGTGACATTTAACAGATAATAAGGCCAAATATCAATAGATGAAGCTAAAATGAATGGTGGGGGAAGAACTACCCATGTATTGATTAATGTTAGGATCACCCATAATTTTATGATAGAGGATTATTAAACAAAATTGGAGGAAAAAGTGTATGAGATCAAGGTTATTACTATTGTAGTAAGGGGAGGAATGCATCTTTCTTTTAAACACATATGTAGAAGTTTTAGGCCGCAAATGAATGGCAACTATTTTATACTGATGCATTAGTAATTGACATTAAAGGAAATGGTATAGTTTTGGTGTTTAATAGTTATCAATATTGGATGACATTTTTGTATAACTATTGAAAAAGAACTATGAAATTCTAGTGGCAAAGTCACAAGATGGAACTCAATAGTGATAATAATAAACAATTACTAGAAATTCCAAAGAAGAAAGTGAAGAGGATGTTAATAGCCAATGATGTGGTGTGGTTACGTTTCGGTGATTAATGAAGATAAAGATGAAGAATAGTTGAAAAGATTTAAGAGTGCAAGTTGGTATATTTTAGTAGAAGTAAAGAACAATAACCTATTAGAGGAATGTAATGAAAAAATTGAGAATGCTTTTAAAAAGCTACAAGGATATTTTTGGTTAACTAAAAGGACTGCCACCAAAAAGGTTCCATGACCATAAGATTCCTTTAAAGAAGGGATTAGAGGCTATTAATCTTAGGCTTTAGAATTACATGAGTCTACAAAAAGAAGTTGTAGAAGAATTAGTGGAGAAAGTGCTCTAATAAGGAATCATATGATATAATAGAAGTCCATTATTGGCCCATGTCATATTGATTAAGAAGAAGGATGAATCATAGTATTTTCGTGTTTACTACAAATCATTGAACCAAACACCATTAAAGATAAATTTCTAATTCCTTTAATGGAGGAATTATTTGATGAATTACATGGTGTATAATATTTTTCTAAACTATGATAATGATGATGATGTCTACAACAATTTTTAAAATCTATGAAGGCCATTATGAACTTTTAGCAATGGTTTATGAATTGACAAATGCTCTAACAATTTTACTAATTTTGATGAATCATATATTAAAGACTTATCTAAGGAAGTTATTGTACTTGTCTTTTTTATGACATATTGGTGTATAGTAATACAGTTGAGTAGTTGAGGCTAAAATTGTAAATGTAAGAGATTTAATGAGAGATTAGAAATGTGTTTCATGCTTATGCATTATGTGATATGCTCATGCATGTGAATATTGAATCGTTGCATATGAAAAAGACTATACATGCATTCATTAACTTTCCGGATATAATTGTATATAAATGTGAGTATATTGAGAAATGTTAGCCCGTAAGAATTTCTTCTTGATGAATAAGTATAATTTGAATTAATTATGAGTTCCTCATGAAATTTTGTGAAAAGTAATTACTATGTTGATGTTAGAAAGATTATATGATATAGGCTGACTAAAATAAAGTATAAAGGTTATAAGAATGTTCAAGCGTGTTTTTGGCAAGGCACGTAAGGTTAAAAAGAACATAAGCCTATAAGGGTAAAAGGGACTTTTAGGCTCATTAAGGATAGAAATGGTAGAAAAAAATGTAGTCTTGCTTTTTAAGAAGGGGGGAAACATGAATTGAGAGAGAGAGAGAGAAATTTAGAAAGAAAAAGAAGAGATTTTGGTGGTTGAGAGAAAAAAAAGGAGTTGAGCTAGGGTTTCAGCACTTCTTAGTCTTGAGAGAGATTTTGAAGTGAGTCAAGAAGAGAGAAAGGAAGAGGGAGAGAAGCGCTTCAAATTGAGCCAAAGATATTTTTATTTGGTGAAGAATCAAGGTAAGATCATTTGAATCTTTTGGCATTTTTGGAAGAGTTTTAGACCATGGGGTTAGGAAATACATAAGTTTAAGTATTCTAGAACCAATTTTAGTGATTGAGCATTGTGGGATTTCTCTATTTGAAAGCCCTATTAAGTTGAGGATTGAGAGTTGGATGAAGTCAAATTGGTAGTTGAATGGTTATACTCAGGATTTTCCAAATTTGCAAAGTGCAAAATTTTCAAGCCTTCCTTAGGGGTAAATTTCATGTTTTGACTTCAAGGTAAAATATGGTTTAATCTATTCTAAACTAGACAAAATTTTCTTCTAGAAAGTTGTAACTTATCATTCTAGCTTTCCAACGGTATATAATATGAAATTTTTGGATATCGGAGTCGAAAGTTATGGTCTTTATGAGTAGAGATTCTCAGGAGAGTAATTTGTTTCGTCTTAAGAGTCACTTTGTCTTAAGTTGACTTTGCTTCATCTTAAGTTGACTCTGCTTCGTCTTAAGAGTTGCTTCGTCTTAAGTTGACTTTGCTTCATTGTAAGTTGACTCTGCTTCGTCTTAAGAGTCACTTCGTCTTAAGTTGACTTTGCTTCGTCTTAAGTTGACTATGGTTCTTCTTAAGAGTCATTTCGTCTTAAGTTGACTCTACTTTGTCTTAAAAGTTGCTTCGTCTTAAGTTGGCTTTGCTTTGTCTTAAGTTGGCTCTGCTTCGTCTTAAGAGTCACTTCGTCTTAAGTTGACCATTTGCTTCTTCTTAGGTTGACTTTCTGCTTCGTCTTATGTTGACTAAAACATCTTCCAATGCAATTTTCCCCTTATATGATATAATTTGTCTTTGAGGTCTTTATAAAAGTTGTAGATCTAGAAGTACTCTTCAAAAAAATCCAAAGAACACCTTGATCGGATACCTATAGAGAAAGTTATTCTAGTTTTCCTGAAATATGATCAATATGATTGAGGACAAAACCTTGTTTGATTCTTTCAATCATAACCTTGTCGTCCTACCTTCAAATGTAGTGATTTTTATACCAATAGATTCATAACACTTTTTTGTTTCCCTCTATGAAATTTTGTAGCATTCTGAATTGAATTGAGAAAGATTGATCAAATCGAAGAGTGGAATCTGTTGGAACAGTGAAATAGGATTTTCTTCTTGAATACCCATTAGTATTTTGATTATAACTGGAACTATAGGATTCCAAATGAGATGATTTTTCATTTGGAGTAAACTAGAGATATAGATCTAAAAATTTCCTTAATAAGTAGAATAGTGATTCAATTTCTAAGATGTTTAATTTATGGAAGGAAGTTGTGTATAGTATATTGTTTTGGATAAGAGCAGTCCGAAAATGTTTGAGGCATATCTTCCAAATTACTGAACCAAATTGAGTGATTTTTGTGTTAATAGAAAGATAAGACATAGAGGAACACTTTTCTAGAAGAAAGTATGACCAAATTACATTATTTGCAATTTTTGATTGAATGTGAACAGTCCCGAAAGTGTGACTTGGAAAAATCTGAAGTGAATCAATGAGAAAAGAATAGAGATTTTAATGGTTTTAGTGATGCATAAACCTAAGTATCAATTGTACTTAGATGAGTTTTGATACGAGAATGATTTTTTTGATTAAATTAATGAAAAGATACCCGGGATTGTCATGAAAATACATTGTACGTAGTTCATATACAAACGTACACTTAAATGAATGGTTATAATTGTGCAAAGTTACTAATGTGTGTGCAATGTGCGTATTGCATAATTGTGATGTACAAGATAAACGTTTGTATTCAGAAGTTTCCAGAATTTGGAAACGAATGCTAAACTAGAGCATATTGTGAGTAGATCGAGATGGTCTCATTTCACTATTTGTTCTGTTTTGAATTTTGTATTGATTGACTATTGAAGTGCTACTTGTATGTGAATGAGATGAAATAAGTGTACATAATATGATTGTTAAATGCCGAACCACGGTCTGATGAAAAATGTATTTGAATGTAAATTTGCATGTAAATTAAAATTGATACTCAACTCTAATGTTGAATGCCGGATTACGGTCTGGTGATATGTGAATGTGAGTGAATGTGGATCATGCAAATATGACTGATGCATTTTATTTCATGAATGCATGAAACATAATGGCTGTTGTGACTAGAGTAGCCACCGATCAGAGTTTAAAGCTCAACGAGTAAAAATGAGTCTCAAGCTCAAAAGTGATTCAAAGCCTCAAGCTCAACATTTAATGAGCCCTGTATCCCCCAAGCGGATAAGGGACAGTTATCAATGAGCCCTATATGGGACAGTTTAGACACTCGGTCACAACAAAGTAACAAATGAAAAGTAGGTTTCATGTGCATTGCATATGCATAATATAAATGATTATATTTATTGAATGTGAAGTGTGAAGCGTTGAGAATGTGATTTTGTGTTATGTGATTAGGTGAGCCATCGATGATGGTTACTCATTGAATTCACAAAACTTACTCAAAATTTGCAATTATTTTTCAGGCTTGAAGAGTACCCTGTTAGACAAACGGGAGTATACCTACTACATGTAAGTAAAAGATAGAGGTCGGGATCAGTTGGCGTTTGCATTAATATTTCTTTTATTTTGTATCAAATTAAGTCTTCCCCAATTTTTTTATCAAATAATGTATTCAGAAACTTTTGCACAATGTGTATACAAATGTATTTATGTTGTAATGAAATGACGTTATGACTAAAGTGTTTTGTAATTGTAATGGGCTCGAGTGGAAAGTGAATTTTTAATGAGTTGTGTATTGATTGTTTTGCTATGATTAAAAATGTTTATGAAACAAAGTGGGCCCAATTTGGTTATCGATTTCCGCACTTTATGTTTGTAGTTTCAAGAAAAAAAAGAATTTTTTTGAGTTTTGACTAATGGAGTATTCTAGCACGCCGCCCTCGTGGGGCATAGACTCGGATATCCCTTAGGATGTTGGGCACGTGTATCTAGGGAGTGGGGTGTTACATATGTGGTATCAAAGCCCAAAATTACTATCTTATATGGGCATTTTCTGAAATAGGTGTCAAGGGACATGCATTCTTGTCATGTCATAGCAGATAATGGCAACTGATCCCCTAGTTTGAGTCACATTTATAAGAGTCACATGCATGAGCATTCCTTAAGAATTAGAACTGTTAGAAGCATTGGGAAGAATGATGATCTATCAGAATGTGAGCCAATGAAGGTTTATGGGCAATTAGAAATGAGAAATAGTATCTGGTTTTGTATGATAGATAAAGGTTCACTACATTTATATATATTGTTGTATCACTGAATATGATATCCATATTATACTATGGTAATATATCCTCGAATGTGATATAAATGTGAATACATTGTCGTGGACTGATTAAGGAAAGAAGTGATATCAATATGAATGATGAGACCTAAAGTGTATAAGCCGAGTTGAAAGAAAACGAAATTTTCTATAGCCTGGAAAGGTCAAACTTGGACTTGAAATGAATGTCAGTTAAAAATGATAAGAGTTATGATTTAACATAAGAATGTATATATGAAATCGAGATTAGAATTTTAGGATGACTAGGTATCTATGATTCTGAATTGATTGCGAACACATGTATGTATGATGATATGTGGATAATTGGAAAGGAGAAATAGTATATGGTTCGATATGATAGATAAAGATTCACTACATTTGTATTGGTGTATGTATTATGGAACATGATATCAATATTGTACTGTAATGGTATACCTTCGAATGTGATAGAGAAGTGAATATATTG
>JAOTIZ010000202.1:12807427-12830099 GCA_027123425.1 Erythroxylum panamense | reverse complement strand
CATTTTAGGCCATAATTAATCATAAACATCAATAACAAAAGCATACACACATATACTCTCTCATCATCAACAACTTGTTAACTTCACCTATCTTAATCTCATATAATAATTCACATTCTTGAATTTTCTTTTTCTTTGCACATGAATAATTCACCGCAAATTCCTCACTTAATGCTATTTTATAATTCAAAATCCCACTAAAAGATCGGGGTCCAACATGATCTATCAAAATCTCAAAAATTATTTAAATCATGCTTAATAATAATAATAAAAATTCAGGGGCCAACATTTCTATATCAATATAATCTAGAGTTGGAATAATGTTATCTTTTATTAATCTATCTCTGGAAATATGGCCCAATCTTTTATGCCATGGCATGTATCACTTTTCTTTTATCAGGATCTCCTTTTAGTAACTTATTTCAAAATATATGAAGAAATATATATCTCATTAGGTGCAATACCCATTCTATATAAACCATATGATAAGAAAGCCATACCAATATGTTTTGCATTAAAAGATAATTTTACAACTGACTTTCCAAATACAAAACTGGTAACCTTTTTTATCTAAAATAGACACAAAGATCAAATTCCATTTGAAAGATGTTATAAAGAATGTGTCACACAAAACATGTTTGAACCCTATATCTAAGCTCATAAAACACATCCCTATAGAGACTACATCTACTTTTTCATTATTTCCTACCATCATTTTCCCCCTTTTTATTTGACATTCTCTTTATCGTAAATCCCTATTTATGGAAGCAACGTGATTAAAGCCAAACTATTTAACCATCAAGAACTTGATGTGGCTATAGCAACATTATATAGGTCGATAAGTTACTTGATAGTTCATACCTTTCTTTCCAGGTTTTATATTTTTGGCCTTCCAACTTCCTATGTCCCTTCTTTTTATAGAAGAAAAATCGCATCCTCATATTGACTGGACCCCAAATTATGTTGGACTGACCTATATATTTAGGTGAAGGAAGTTTATATATCTTTCTTTTAAACTTTCTTCACCTTTTCCTTTTCCTTGGTTGCTATTAAGGTTTTACGAGTTGTATTCTTTAGCTTCTCTTCTTCAGCAAACACATTGAGTAATCAATTGATTTATGTACCAAGTTTCCTCTTAAGAACTGTATGTGGTAGCCAGAATACCAAGCTTTGACAGAAGAGTAGTTAGAGCTTAATACATAATACAAACATTAGGAATATAGATGCTTAATGCCTTCAACTTGGTTTAGAGATGGATAATCCTAATTATGTGTTCCCTTACTCCCCTTACCTCATTATATCTTATAGAGTACAGTTCCTTTAATAATGTATATATTTCAACATTAGGGGATACCTTATAGCTCTGTAAGACATTATCGAGGAAATCTCTTTATATGTTTGTCTCTGGAAGTCAACTCAGTGAATGGTCTATAATGGACCTCTTTATAGTCAAATAAAACATCTTGTTTAACTTTTCTCAAGCTTTACATGCTGCTTTCTCATCCTTTGAATTGATGGATGGAGGTGTTAGTGTTCTTTCCTTGATTACGGTCATATTGACAAGTACCATTTCCAATACAAACTGCACATCTTGCTTCCATTACTTGAAGTTAAAATCAGTAAGAGTTTCAATGGTGACACTATTATTGTTTAAAGATAAGGTGATTGCAACATTGAATACTATAGCTTATTAGCATAATAGGACAACAATGACACTCAAAGTCATAAAATAGTATATGTACTGATTATTTTATCACATATATTGTGAAACACTTGTGGTTGAATCTATAATACATGCAAATAAGACCCCCATATAAAAGCAATCAGAGTACACATCACCAACCTTTATAATTCTACCATATATAGGTGAATACACACTTAAGTAATAGTTGTACTCCACCAAATGCCTTTATGCATATCTCAACATCTCATATAAGGTCAAAGCATATAGACAGAATAACCAAACTCAAAACTAAAGACATCACCTAAAATGCAAACAAAATAGTCGAAATACTAACTTGAAAGGCCAATATGGTGACTGCATTCAACTATACTTAAATTATTCTATAAACATAATGGGTACATATGTATGGTATCCTCACATTCATCTGTATGACATAAAATATGTGACAACTTACCACTCATAAATAAGAAATCCTTATACATAATCTCATTGTCATATATTAGTGCTGAAAACATTATCAATAAAATTTACCGCAAAGAAAAACTCATTCAAAGTAATAATCATATGATATTGAACAATAAATGCACTATAAGAGATATCAAAACCTCATGTTTCTCCATTATTTCAAGTCAAATGCATCAAAAATTACTCAATCATGGCTTTAATAACCTTATTTGATTTTTTTGAAGTGAAACCTTATTTATCACCATTGTAATAAATGCAAAAAAGATTCACTTTAAAAAATTCGCTTACCTCGAAACCTGACCCAAAATAACTTGTGGAACCATTTTGTAAATTTTAGAAAATTTGAGCTTTTTTGTCCTGTAGATTGTTGATGTCAGTTATTGATGTCAACACTGAGCGTGCTACCAGATGATTGGTGTAAACACGTGCCAAGCCTCATATAAATCTATATGTGTAAGGCACATGTAGATCATGCACCCGACACACATCACAGACCTTAATGACGCGTACAGGTCACTCGCCAGACGTATATAGACATGCCCATAAATCACACGTCAGACACACACAGACATTTCGATTGGTACAGTTATTAATATAATTATAGGTTATTGTTATAAATAATGTAAACACAATTAAAAAATGTGAAGACGATTATAATCAGTTACCATATCTAATTCAAGTGAAACTGCAGGTATTGAAATTTTAGAAATAGACACAAGTAACATATTTATTGCATATATCACATGACAACATTCATACAACTACACGTAGTTAAAGGTTACTTTTGATTTAAGCCATAGGTCTAACTGAAAGAAACATTGTTGATTGACTATTGTCATCTGCTTCAAGTTGGTATGTTATTTGTATTTAGAGATTAATATTATGTCCATACAACTGTGGCATTTTATTTTTTTTAGTTAGTTTCATTTTATTTTTCACATATAATTTGAATATTATTATTATTTTCATTCCAAAATCGGAAACTGGTCTGACAACATGAAAATGTCCACTATAATCTGAATCATCCTTATAACTTCAAAATGTAAATAAAAAAAACTCATTTAATGGATACTATTATTTAGAATCAAAACATGCACTTTTATTTAAGGGATAACTAATTTTAAAACATCCAACTTTTTTAGGTGTTTTTTATCCAGTGTTTAAATTTTTTAATTTAGTTTTCAACCTTTTAAAATTTTAACAAATTAATTCAAATAATAGTTTCGTTAATAATTTATTATTTTGACTAACTAAATTTTTGTTATTTATAACATGTAGATGTCCACTTAGAAAAATAATGGTCATGGTTAAATGGAGTATAGAAAAATTTCTTCAAGTGGACACCTACTATCATAAACAACAAAGAAGTCGTTAGCCAAATCAATAAATTACTAACAGAACTAACGTTTTGAACTGAACTGTTAAAGTTTTGAAAGCTTGGACGTTGAATTGAAAAATCTGAAAAGGTTGGGTACTATATGATTAGTTGTCCCTTTATTTTAAATTAAATTTAGTGAAAACAATTTTAAAAATTTTTATCAAATCGTGGGATTTATATTGTGGAAAACATTATTAAAATTGAATAAATGACACTAAAATATGTTTGTAATATTCAAAGAACAATAGTTTGAAATTTAAAGGTCTTATAAGCAAAAATATATATCAATTTGTCAACCATTCCATACTCTCGTATCACAATTTTAACAACTATTTAATCAATTTACCAATAATTAATTTGAGTTATTTGATTAACTATCCTGTAACATTGAAAGCTACATACAAACGTGTATAAGAAATAGTACAGGTACCATAAATGGCATAAATTTAAAAAATAACATGAATCTTATCGTTAATTAATTCTTTAAAATAAGAGCTACCGTCAAATATTTTATTTATTAACTTTGTTCACAATTTGTATTTTTGTCATTATTAAATTATTATATAAGATACTTGTAGGAAAAATCTAACACATGAATAAACAAAAGATCATTCAAATCATATGCATCATTAATCAAACCACTTAATTGGATTTGATTGTATTTCATTGGTTAAAGGACTCTTCTAAGAAACCTTTATTTTTGCTCACATTAATTATCTCGTTTTTGTATTGTTCACATGATTTTTGTCATATCTTTCAATTGATCATTATCTCTTAGTTATAGATAACATCAATTTTAGTTAACTGTTCTTTAACAGTTATCAATTAAAAGGTAACACATTAAACTCATTAGGTGTGTCCTTTCATTATCCTCTCTTGCTCACATATAATGAGTTTAGTTAATAAGATTTCTATATATTCTTATACTTGTCCAATAACTTATACAATTAGCATACAACAAGAGCTTATGTTCATAAATCTGTTAGGAACATAAAATGTCTCTATTAGTGAATTAAACCTTGAGTAAATATTATATGTTATACCCTAGATCACATCTCGCATTTCAATCTCATTTGATCTTATTTATTTTATTGTATAAAAATGTATTCAATTCTCTTACTAAGAATCGATGGCCTCTATTAAATATAAATTTTTTCTTATTCAAGTTACCATTTAGAATTACCTTCCTAATCTAAATTCTCTTCAATTGAATTTAATTTGATTTCTTAGAATTTCCTCATAAGCTTATATCAATCATAATCTTTTGGTAACATTCTGAAATAGCAAATCTTAAAGTAATTCTTAAGAATTATATAAAAGTATTAAAGTTATATTATGAGGTTCATTTAACATCTAAGGTCTCACTCAATATAAGTTGAGATCTTACGACTTACATTAATCCCTTTTATGGTTGTTTTTGCATATATAGTAAGAGTTGTGTTCTACGTATTGACTCCTATTAATCTGTGTATGTCTTTTTTAAATACAATACCAAACTGATGTTGGTTTATATATATTTAATGTATAACATGAGTTCACTTGTCTACTCTTAACTTTTATCTTTTTGAACTCTCGTCTAGTATAATACAAAAACCATATAATCTCCTCAAACCCATTTCCTTTTAACTTATCATCTACGTTAGCATCCGTAGTTTAAGTTTCTTGTTCTAGCTCTCAATTTTCATCTTGATAATAAACCTAAAACTTGCCTCATCTCTATTTTTCATAAATACTAGAGTCGTTTGCATGTGCGAGAATGTCAATCTTTTATCCGTTCGAGTTACTCTTTGATTCATATGAAAAATATGTTATAAAAAGTAAACGTATCTTAGAATAAAGTATTAAGTAATGATTATTAGTTGATAAACAATGTCAACTCATATATGTATTTATACATGATAATACATCGAATGAACCTACATTTAGAAATGTTATCAATTACATTTCAATATCTTCGTAACTAATGACTTCACATGTCTAATGTATGTATCTTAGAAAATTGATTTTTTCATTGGGTCTACCACCATTTCTCATCAAGATATATAGTTCATGTTCAATTTTCCTTATGTAACTATATCTTTCACATAATTGTACTTGGTGTCTACATTCTTGGTTTTACAATGAAATTTAGGGTCTTTAGTATAAATGATTGCTATTTGACTACCATAGTTGATTGTCACCAAATTAGTCTCACTTTGAGTGACCCCTAAACTAACTAAGAATTGTCAAAGTTATATGGCTTCTTATACTACTACTGAAAATGCTATAAGTTTATTTTCTATTATAGATAAAACAATACATGATCTTTTTTCTTATTTTTCCAAGATACCACATCATTGTTATGTAAGAAAATAATCTAGAGATAGATTTTTTCTCATATAAATCTCCTCTCTAATCCACAACTTTATACCCTTATATAAGTAAATAGTTGCCTTGGTAACACAATGTATAATCAACAGTATCTTTTAGATATTTCAATATTCTCTTTGTTGCTTTCCAATGTGCTTGTTCTATATTTAACCGATATTTATTCACAATTCCAATATCATAATAAATATCTGGCCTTATGCACATTAGGGCATACATGAGACTTCCAACTACATTATAATAGGAATCTTTTTTCATTTGTTCCCATTTTTATAGCGTAAATAGGCTAAACTTCTTATTGAGACTTTTTCCTTTAGCAATAGGATTATTTATTAGTTTGTAATCTTACATACGAATTATTCTAAAATCTTTTCAATGTAAGTAGCTTAAGAAAATAATAATAATCTTTTTGAATAATCTCTTAATATTTAACTCCACCTATGTATTTCTTCTCAAATTCAGATGACAACCAATATTTGATTTCTTCGATAAACTCATAATATTACAAGCAATCATTAATTTAAAATAATATGTGTGTGTATGTGTACGTGTGCATCTTTATTGGTCCTTTTAGAAAATATTTTAATCCAACAATCTATTATTATTTTACAGCCCAACACACTATAGGATTTGGCTAAAAAGTGATATTATTTGGCCTATTTAAATGATTTAATTTTAGCCCATCCCCATATAAGCGTAAGTGTGCACCCTACACCCTTTATGTTTATATTAGTCAACTTCTACAACCAGCAGATGCAATGTTTCCCGATGAAAGTCGTGGTATCGACAACATCAGCAGTGACACTTCCTTTCCAGTAATAGAACTTTCTCTACTTCAATTTCTAGTTCTTTCTCTTCATTTCTTTCTTTTTCGTTGACAGACTCTTTGAAGAATGGCGGTAGAAGGGGACAACCTATAATGCTACTCACTAGTGGAAGTAGTAACAACAAGGGTGGAAAGCTTGTAACGCCACACCCTCTTCCCCACTACTCAATGGTGCTTGGCTCGTCAATAGAGATTGCTCCCAAATCAGCATCATTAGTAAAGTTATGAATACCAAACTAGTATCGATACTGAATTTGGTTCTGATACGATACTATAATGGTACCGGTCAATATTAGGTCCCGTTTTAGGTAATTTTTAAATCTATAAAATAATCTATGAATTTTTTTAAAATTACAAAATAGTCTTTCAATGTGTTGTACTGTATAATTTATAATTTTACATCAATCCTGTCTCGAAAATCATAATAATAGAAATTTAAAATAACAACAATCTATTTATTTTTCTTGATATTACTTTTCACATATTTTACATATAAATAATAATCACAATTAATATAAAAAGATCATTTAATCATTATGCAAATATAAAATTAAGGACAATATAGAGTATTTAAAATATTATAGTTTTATCATATAATAAATAATAACTACATCAAAATATCAAATAAAAAGAATAATAAATATCCATGACTCTCTAACTATTATAATTTACAATAAGAGTTTGTATCGAGAAAATAATCAACTAGAAGGGAAACCTAAAACAAAAATATTTATATTGCATATATAGAATTTAACATATACATCAAATATAAGTGAAATTAAAAAAATAAGAAATAAAATCCTAGAACTTCATTTAATTGAATTCTCACTTTAATCGCATTGACTTCAATTCTCATTTGGTACAAAATACTTATCATTGAGAGGAGCATCATCATCAACATCATTTATGTTCATTATATCAAATGGCATGTCAATACTTTCATAATATTATCTTCCAAGTCACTCTTATCTATCAAACCCAATTCCTCATAAACATAATATGCTAAAAGATCGATATGACCAAGGCAAATTAGATATACAGAACTACTTGATCTATTAAGAGTCCCTGTAAATAATAAAATTAAATTATTAAGAAATTACATGAAATTATATCTAACTTAATAATGATAATAACATACCTTTTCCGAAGATTTAAATTGTATTGAAAAAAGACCAAGTTGTTTAACCTTTTGTGCTCCAATCTATTCCCTTTCTTGGACTGATTGAACTCAAATATGTTCCAATTCCTTTTACACCTTGTTACACTTACATATTGACTTAGAATTCGAATTATAAACCTTTGCAATTTTAAAACACCAATTTTGAATTGGTCCTAGGAAGCAATTGTAAGACAACTAAAGCAAAACAACAAAAAAAGTAAAGTGATGATTAATTTTTAACAAGTGATAAGTGTTAAAATATATATATACTCGAATTAAGTTTGTCTCTTTAATGAATAGCAATCGGTATTTAAGCATCCTTACAATTCTCCATTTATGAGTTGAAGAGATCTTGCATCATCTCATAGGCAATATTTGTTGTAATAGTTAATGGCATTCCCTTATTAAATTTAACATTCTTTGTACAACTTGGTTTAAAATAGACACTGAGATTCAAAAATTTCCCAACTGTAAACAACAAAGATTAAAGTTGTCTTTCCCATCTCTCATTAGTGATTGCAAGATAAGGTGTGTATAAAGAAGGCTTAATTTTTCATATTGGCCTTGATTGTTTCCTTCGCTCTTCCCATAACATCATTAAAATAACTCATTATTGCCTTCTCATCACTATCATCTAGACAAAGTACCCTCACCAAAAGCTCATAAGCTCATATCACAAATTGAAATTGGGACCAAAATTCATTATATTCAAGTATAATTTTAGAAACATCTAATCTAACATTAGACCTAGCATGTTGAGATGCAACCCACTTATCATTTATAAACATTTACCGCAACTCTTTCTTCATCAGAATAAAGCACTAAAGTGATAAGAAATTAGTAGCAAATCTTGTAATAGTAAGATGACACAAATTCCTACCATTATGAAATCCTTTCGCATTAAATTCAAGACTCGTGCACGATTGTAGATGAACTTGGTCACCTTTTTTTTGCTTTCTACACAGTCTCATCAATAAAAGGAAAATACCTAGCATCTCTTATATTTTTCAACATCAGTTCAATATAATATGCAGCACAATAAGTCCAACAAAAAGAATTTTATTTGCTATGCAATCTTCTTTCAACTGCTTTATAAGCGAAATCATTATTAGTAATGAATTGAACACTACTTTTTAGTCCAGCTTCATTTACAACATCATCAAATATTTGAAGTAGAGTATCAACATTCCTAACAAGGTTAGATGCATCAATATATTTCAAAAACATTTTCTCCTTTGTAGAATAAACCAAAAAATTAATAATAGGCTCATATCTTCTATTTGTTCAGATATCACACATGATTGAACACTCATAAGTAGCCTAAGTTATTCTTTTTCTATCCAAATAACTTTTTATTTCATAAATAAAGCTACTCAGAAGTTTACTTCTGTAGTCATCAATTAAAGAAGTTTTGTATCTTGGACCGTAAGAGGTACTAACATCCACTATAGCCTAATAATAATAAGATTAGGAAGCATTGAATGTTATACTTAAATTGTACCACCATTTAGCCATTGTCATGTTCATATTATTAGTCGTTTCCCTGGATTATAGAACACTACGGATTGAAGGTTGAGCTCTAAGAGTTATTCGTGTTGCAAACAAATTAGACACCTATCTTCTTCTTTCCTAACATCAGGTGCAATATTTTCTTCTTATTGGGTGAGAATACTACCACCTTCTACATTCTCACCATCATCTTGAATACTAATAAAAGAGCTTTCACTATCAATTTCATAGTTTAATATTTGCCTTTTGTCTTTCTCATGTTGATACTCTTTAAATAAAGTGTTCATTTTTCATTTGACATTATGGTTCTGTTTCTTAAAAAGCAGGATCTTTGATCCCAACTAAATGCTTCTTTAATCTAATGATTCCCCCGCCTTTCAATTGCTTGTTACAATACAAAAAAATAGTGTGGTTTGTCATTCCAATAACTAATATAACATGAGCCTAAGCTGGATCATCGTCTCTTCCTATGCCTGAAGCGACTAAATTATCAGGTATACTTAAACTTCCATCCATTTATCTGTAAAAATAAATGAAGACATATATTAAAATAAACTTAATAACTTCATATCAAAATCAAGTTGTGTATAACAATAGGAAGAAATATAGCAACAACAGTTTCTCAACAATCATGATATATACATGCAATTGACCTTCATAAACTTAAAAAAATGATCCCTTAAGAAAATTTGATGATTAGGACATTTAATCTAAGAAATTATCATGTTTCTTAACCCAAACTTCAAATATTTGCATTGATTGCTATACTTTCACAACTATAATCCATTTTGTGTGATTGCATAAATCAATCATAAAGTCACAAATCACAATTATAACTTATTTTGTGTAATTACATAATTCTATCGTAAAGTTACTAATTCAAGCATAACTCACAACTATAACTCATTTAGTGTGATTACATAATTTAAACATAAAGTAGTGTCATATTTATAACTCAATTTATGTAATAACATAATTCAATCATAAAGATATAAATATAACCCATTTTATGTGATTATATGATTCAAACATAAACTCACATCTTTAACTTGATTCTAGTAATCATATAATTTGACCTAAATTAACTAACTCATTTTGTATATTAAGAAATCAATTTATAATATATAACATAATTTATAATAAAGACCAACATTTATTTCAATATTTCTCAAATTTCAAACAATATTCAATTTTGTATTAAATGATTGAATCCTCAATTTCATAATACAAACAACACAAATTATAAAACACATCCAAAATTTCAAAATCCAAATACTCTAATTCTATATAAAATGTTCAATCTCATTCCTCAAATCCAAAATTCAGATAAAATAAACACATCTATCTACTATCCTTAATTTCCAAAATGCAATTTCCAAACCCACAAGTCACAATTCACCAACTATATGTCACTCACACCATCACACACACAAGAACTACTTAATTATGAATTAACTCAACATTTAACATTTAAGTCACACAACACATCACCGATCAGTAGTTAACACACTACATTGCACACATTTCAAATTTTCAATTATTCAAGGTTGAATCAAAAAGGCTTATTTGCATTTTGCAATTACATCTTTGAGGCTTGAACAGGAGACATTGGCAAAGGTAGGATTGTGAGGCGATTGTGCAAATATGGTGATACGACAAGCGACTGGGGTGGGTGGTGAGAATAGACGCAAACCAAAGATAGTTACTTGTGTGGTGGTTCAAGTTACAGGTAGGTTAAAATGTCCAATTTTTTAATTTACAATTTAGTACATTTTTTTTAAAAAAATTACATTCAACCTTGAAAAATTGTCGATATTTTGGTATCAATCGGTATCAACTAACAGTATGAAACTAATGAGAATTGTACCGTGTACTGTCTAGTATGGTACTATACCCACATCACTGGTCACTAGACCTCTACCACACGTGACACTGTCAAAGAAGATGATGCCACTAGAGATTTCAAGGCCGATCACTTCTTCGTGACTAGGCTAACGATATGGCTTAGGTTTTATATTTTACATTGTTTCCTTTTGTTTTCCTTTGTTTTCTAGATTTTCTTCAGGCACGACACAATCTTCAATTGGTTTAAGTTTACGTGACAACTATTATGTTTCCGCGAGTTTGTATTATGCATGTTTATATTTTATTGTCCTTTATAATATGGTTTGATATTTTACAGATATTTTGAGATATAATTTGTACAACATTAGTTGTAAATAAAAATACTTATCTAATTTTCATATGATTTCAAGCAAAAACAGAAGAAATAGAATATCATCTAAATTCAAAATATAGATTATATTGTTTTGCATTCACACAATCAAAATAATTAATATCTATCTATTTGTGTTAAATGATGTCATTATCAAAGTTCATCAAACAAAATTCAAACTATTAAACAAAATTATTTCAAGACAAACTCAAGTTCAATGTGTCTAGATTAACACAAATACACTTTCAATTTATCTGGATAATAGTCTTGATTAAGATGCATAGTTAAATGCTCTAATATCAATTGTAGAAAAAATCTAGCACATAAATAAATGACTCTTGTAAAAAATCTTTATTTTTGCTCACAAATATTATCTGAAAAATAACTCTTGTAAGAAAATTTTGTTTTTGTTCGGAATTAATATGTAAAATATTGATCAGAAAAATTAATTTTTACTGCACAAATTATCTATAAAATTGATTATTATCTCATATAAATTTTATTAACTGTTAAGTTCACACTTTAAACTTATCATCTTTATCCTTTTTTTAATCAATGCGTTATATTGTATTATAATACAATTGAAAGAAGATTGCATCATGTGAAAATGAATTTATTCTAACAATTTTCGTTGGATAAATTATTACATATAATGTTTGTTAAATTACATAATCTATAGATGAATTATTATATATAATATTTGTTAAATTATATAATTTGTTTCTCTATGCGCTAAATTATATGTCACTGTCACCTAATTAAATGCAAAAAGAATAACATTGATTTTTAGTGAGATTATAATCCAATATAGTGATCTTACAAGTTTAAGGTAGGCTTTCTTGTACAATATTCATAAAAACCTTATAAACCGAAGGTTTTAAGCCTCCAAAAGCATAGGTAGATAAAGCAGATAATGCCCAAAAATACCACAATGTATTTTCAGATAAAGGATTTTGGAGAAGAACCACATTTTGGTATGGTTCTTTAAGGTTGAACATGACAGGATTTTCAGTAGAATTAAGACCCAACAATGTATTTTCGATTGGTTTTGTTGACTGTTGTTGACTGGCAAATCTCCAATGTTTATTATAGATCAATGGTTGGCAGTAGTACCTGTTGTTCGAGAATGGAGAGGTCTGCCCAAGTAATGGCTGCTTAGTAGCATGTTAAACTAATGATTTAAAAGTCACATGGACTTCGGCGATCAAGGTAGCTAATTTTCCTATGCAACAAATGATGGGTTCTATCATACAATAGTGATCCGAACCGATTGGCTAATTCCGTATTGATAATGATTGAATGTTCTATCTGCAACTTTTGTTCACAATTTAAACAAAATGGTAAAGATCAGGTTGTGCAGAAGAGTTTTTAGTCCTAAATCGTCACAAATTTGTATAACCGGCACGATAAATAACTTTAACCAGTTATTAATCCAATAAGCACAAAGTGACATACTGACACATTAGAGGATTTCACAAAACATTGTTATACCTCAGGAATAATCATAAAGCGATACACTCTTGTCATCTGATACGCTAGCAAGCCTACCAGCACGGGTGCCAGTCCCTCCTGGTGGCCGAAAAGCCACTCCCCAAACTTGGTCAGCATGGTTAGTCATTGTTTGAACAGCAGCCCGCGTACTTAGATCCCATAGCTTAACAGTTCTATCACTTGAGCCTGTTGCAATGGCAGCTCCATCAGGGCTTGCATCAACACTTAATACCCAGCTTGAATGCCCTGACATTGCGGTAACCAAACTTTTGCCCTCAGCATCATACATGTGTACATGACAATCATCAGAAGCAGAAAAGAGCACCCGCGAATCAATTGGAGAATACACCAGAGAACGCACAGGCATGAAATGGCCTTGCAGATGGTGTAGAAACTTGGCTCGAGCTACATCAAAAACAGAAATAGTGCCATCCATTGAGCCACAAGCAATTCGTTTCCCATCACGACTCCATGCAACTGATAGGACAAACTTCTTGCTGCTATTCTTATCAGAAGGCTTTGGCACTTCTGGACGAGGAACTGATAAGGTGGCCATCAATTTCCACGTGGCTGTGTCCCAAAGCTTCACTGATGCACTTCCCCCACCAGCAACTGCAAGAGTAGTACCCTGCAGGAACAGCAGTTAGTAAATCAAATCCAGTCTTAAAATTATTTCCAACCCAGAGAAAAGTGGAGCATACGTAAAACAAGGCAAGCAGTTGTCTAAAATATGGAAGAAAGAACAATGCGGCTGAATCTATAAAAATGCAAGAACTACATTCATCATCAAGAGCTCCACTGCGCATCAACTTCTTTAAAATGGTAGAGCACATTTAGAGAGAAAATACTTTGCAGATCCGCCAGACTATGTCATGAAGTGATCAATTGACAATTGCAAATGGGAAAATTTGAAGTCTCCAATATCAATGCATACGTTTTTTGGTGGAAAAGGGACGAACCAAATTGATCACTTTATTACCGGAATCAAGAAAGATTTTGGCTATGTACACTCTACATCACAATTGTGCCCTTAACAAAGACAGAAACTCACATGAACGCCTTAACATTTTAAACCGGCTCTAACTTACCCAGTGCTTAGGTGAAGACTTGGGGAAGTCGAGTAAAAAAAGGATTCGGCACTTTCATTTTAGGGCTTCAGGTTCCTCCTCACCCAATTCTTAATCAATAGAGCAAAGGTCACGTCTCCCCATAACTCAAAGCAATCCCCACGCCTTAGAATAGAAATCCCAAGATATGACGTGCAATTTCTAATCACCGAACCATAAAGATTGTAACTTTGGACTTTCACTTCATATAGCAGTTGGTTTGATTCTTGAATCCAATTCAAAAGTTGAAACACAAACCCAGATCAGAACTACCATCCCAAATTTCGCAACACCGACTAAGAAATTAAAAAAAAAAAAGACAATTACCTTGGGATCGAACTGCATCTGCCAAGCTTCAGATGGGGGAGCTTCGAGAGTGGCAATGGAAGCATTAGTATCGACATCGAAGACCCGAACGAAGCTATCGAGAGAAGCAGACGCCGTTATAATGCCGGAGGGATGGGCTGCCACGGACACAACGCCGAGGGAATGGCCAGTGTTGGCCCGATCAAGGTTAAGTTCGTCGGATCTCCAGAGCTTCACGGTCTCGTCAAGTGAACCGGTGAGGAGGAGAGCCGGGCGGGACTCGGTGGCCGGAACCCACGTGGCCGCCCACACAGACTCGTCGTGGGCGTTTTCGATAGATTTCAAGCCAGCTAACTTCATTGCGAGGTTGATCAATGCAACCCCTTGTCGACAGGCTTTGTTGGGGTTTTTGAAGAATTAGATTTTGATTGATTATTTATTTTTATTATTTCAATAGTCCCTCAACCACATACTTACGATGTCGTTTAACTAACGCAAAATCAACCAATGAGCTCCTCATAAGTCCTATGGTCCATTATAGGATAGACACAGGGAATACAGACGGAAACTATAACCTTTATCTATTAACACTCACAAGGTTAACGTTTCTTCTTCTAAACCACTCGCTGGTTGAAGGCATCGACTCACCAAAGTCGGATTGGAAGTGTGTATCACTACGTAGCTGTTTCAGTTATCGGAGACTTACACCCCTCAACGCCCTTACTTGGCTACACGGGACTTACTGCTCACGCCACTTAGGAACCCTACTTCACTCACACACTCTTACTCTTCATTCCCCGTTCGCTTCTGACTCAAAACAGCGGAAATTTAGAAGGAAATTTAGAAGCTTAACAGTGTTTCAAGACTGTCATAGATGTTCTGGTACACAAGATCTTTTTAGAAGGCAAGTGTAGAGCATACTAATCTCTGCAATCTTTTCACTCAAGGGATTCAAAGAAGAGACACTATTTTTGTGAAGAAAGATTCTTCGTTTTCTCATACATTCAAAGCTAGAATTGAGCCTCAAAACAACTTGTTTACAAACTGAGACGAGACCTGCTTAAATAAGCAAAGCGAAGGACATAAACATAAACTAACCTAGAGACATAATGATACAGCTTTGACAAAAGCTAGTCTATCCTATCTCTAAGGAATCTGCTTTTACAAAAGCAAAAGTAACTTTGCACCGAAAGTAAACTACTTTCTAAAAGCAAACAGTACACTTTACAAAAAGTGAAATAGAAAAGATGATCAGATGGAATCTTCATGATGTTGAAGTGATATGTGGAACCCATCTATCATCACGTCAGTTGTCTCTTTTCTTACTTTACAAGTGTAAAGTAAGATCTGTCTCCTCGTCATCAATGATATCCATTTCTCTGTCAACTTGTGCAATGAGATCATCAATATTTGTCTGTGCCCAATTTGATGGCCATGTAGGTGTGACAGATTCAGATTCTTGGACATATTCAGATGTAGAACTTGTAGCAGTTGGGAGAACAAGGTGATCAATATCTCCTGCTTGGATATGAACAATATTGGCTTCAATGGAAGGCCAATTTGAAGGAGTTGGTGTCTGAATTGGAGATGTTAGAGTTGTATCACCATAATATGGTCCAAGAGATGTGCAAATTGTAGAATACTCCACATCATGGGTCTGATTTAATTGATCAAGTACTTGATATAGTTCTCTTAACAGAGAGACTTCATCTGAAGACCGTGATAAGGTAGTACGCCATTGTTGAACATGGTTAAAAGTGCACATTAATCCAGAATTGCTCATCACATATGGTCTATGGAGAAGATAGATAACGAAAGTATCTTTTTCTGTGAGAGGATTGCCCCATAGTTGATGAAGAGTCAATATTTCAGCCAAGTCAAATTTCCACTTATCTAATGGTTGAAACCATTCTAAGAATGTCCATAATAAGGAGCGAGATTCAGTGGGATCTGAGAGGTGGCGATACAAATGTAGAGGAGAGAATGCAACAGAACAGGCATATAATGCTGTCGTACCCCAAAGGTGCCATAATGAGTAATCATCAATATCATCATAGAGATGATATATCATCTTGTATGGAGTAGAAGGATCAAAGATACCAGGGCTAGCAATGATGTCATCTTTCACCAAAACAAGGTGTAAGTAATAAAAAAGACATTGAGGCAACAAAGGATATAAATCCTTTACACAAGTAGGAGGAGTAGAAAACAAAGGTGGAAACTCCTTACGATACCTAGCAAAACGAGGAAACTCCATAAGCCAATACAATAGAATAGGGAGTTTAAGTGAGGAAGACACGAAGTAGAGTGGCTTGGAAGGTCTAGAAAGAAAGTCTACAAGGATATTTTTGTGACCTTTGACATGTCGGACTTCAAATTTATAGGAAGAAAACCACTCTTGCCAGCGCAAAAGTTGATTATTGGGGATCTTTTTTCCCTGTTGTTCAAGAATCTTGGGAAAAGCAGTGTTGTCCATTTCAATGACAAAGTGATAAGGAGTGAGGTGAATGGAAAACTTTTCTATACCTCTTTTTACTGCAAGAATCTCCTTGTATGAGATATGGTAGTGGCTTTCTGCAGAAGTGAAAGTTCCACTAGCATGTCCGCAATAATGGCGCTTGTCATTGAGTTCTTCTATGAGTAAAGCACCCCAATGAGTGTCACTAGCATCTGTCTGAAGGACACGTTGTCCATGTTCAGGAATCTTCAAAGGTGGAGGATCCTGACAAATCTACTTAAGATGCTTGACAGCTTTGGTTTGGTCTGTTCCCCAAGAAGGTGGATTCTTACGTAACAGCTTAGATAAGCTTGACGTATAGGCTGCCACATGTGGAATAAAATCTCGAATGTAATTAACAATTCCAAGAAATTGTTGAATTTGTTTTACCGTGAGATTTTCATCTGGAAATTGCAATAACTCTTTTGCAATATATGGGCCTGACTGATAGAATCCATCTTTGAATTGCATCCCAAGGAATTCAATTTCCTTTGTACCAATTACACTCTTTGATGCTGAGAGCATAATACCATACTGCTGTGTAAGGTCTAAAAATCGTTGAAGTAAGGCTTGATGTTCCTCATGGGTCTTTGAGAATAGTAAGATGTCATCAATGTAGATCAATGTACTGTTGAGGATAGGCTCATAGATTTTCGTAATGGACTTTTGAAACAGTGATGGTGCAACCTTTAATTCGAAAGGCATCACAGTCCATTGGTACTGTGCAGTAGGAATGCAAAATGTAGTATTGTAACGTCCTTCAGGGTGAATACCCAGTTGCCAAAAACTTGCTTTAAGATCAAACTTTGAAAATATGCAAGCCTCCTTAAGAAATAGTACCTGAGTACTAATTTTAGGTAATGGAAACTTATCATCTTGCAGGAATGCATTCAGAGGCTTGTAGTCTATTATTAGACCTTTCTTTCCACATTTTTTGTTCTGAACGCTTGTTGACATAGAACGCTTGGCAAGCCCAATCCGACTTTGTGGGCTCAATTAAGCCTTGCTGCAATAGTATAGCACACTCATCTTGTGCGAGCTTTAGATCATCAGGGTTTATCCCTGGATGTATGGCTTTAGTTGGATTGATATCCTCGTTTTTTTTTTTGAATGGCAGACTTATGAAAAAATCTGGGTTCTTCCACAGAGGATTATCATGAGTAAACTGTGTATGAGACTCTGGATAGTAGCTCAATAGTTTATCTCTTTGTCCAGTGTAACATGTAGGAACCTATGTCAGTTCAAACACGTTTTTTATGTCAGTGTATGGACTCATAAGGTTTCGATACCTGAGGCCTGTGGGTAAGATCTGTAGATGTTTGGCTTGACAGTAAACATCCATTCCAATTAAGACATCTGAGCCTGGTAAGTTGCTTCCAAGAACTCTAGCCCAAGCTGTACACTGAGGAAAGAAGCGGATGCCAATTCTGCTTCTTATACGTAACCCAATTTTAAAGATGTTCCCATCAGCTGCAGTGAAATATTCATCATGTGATCGCCATGCTTCTGCTGGTAGGATGTTGGGCTTCATGATCGTACGGTTAGATCCTATATCCATGAATCCAATAGCCTTAATGGGCCGATCATATTTATCCTGTTGGAACATCTAGATCTGGACATATGGTCGTTTGACATTTGGTGTACGGTCTAAATTCATACAGCTTTGCTGCATCATCAAGAGAGAATCATCATCTGATGAGGTAGATGAGCTTTGTGATTCTTCTTCTGATGTAGACACAGTAACAACAAACTGTGTTTCACTGTTCTCACTCGATTGTTCTTCGAGCACCTCCTCAATGTTACTATGAGGATGGATAGGCAACAACTTTTCAATCTTCTCCAAGAACTTGGCATCTTTCTTGGTTGCCTTAGGACATTTGTTCGCTAAGTGTTCAGTACTTCCACAGACAAAACATCACAATCTTCCTTTCTGGCGATGTGATGATTTATTGAAGAACCTTATACGTCTGTACTTGTTCATCTGGTTCTTCATTTTAGAGTTTTGTTTCCAAGGCTTATTGCCTTCCTTTATGTGGAACTTCTTCTTATGTTTCCGTTCATAATAGACTTGAGATTGATGAGCTTTCCTGCTGCTATGACATTTATAAGTCTTTTCATCTTTACATTTCATCCGGAGATAAGGTTTCTTACAAGCTTGTTTCAGAACTGGTCTTGAACAAAGTATGTTGATCACATAATTTGTCAAGAGAAGCTATAGCAAGCTGATAGATCTCACTAAGAGAAATTGTAGACATATCTCTTTGAAGAGAAGCTATGGTCCTTTGTAGTTCTGGTTGTATTTCATCTGGAAGGGATGAGATAAAAGTGTAACGAAGATTAATATCATTCCATCCATTCAGAAGATAATACTTTTCCGTCATCCTTTTGTAATGCTTTTGAAGATCACGATTATAAAGAGAACAGTATTTCATCTTGAAATATTCATGACAGATTTGCTTGTCAATCAACTGGAAGTCACCAATAAATTCTTTGTGAATAACTCCAAGTAGTGCTCTAGCTGTAGTAAGTTGGATATACTGAAGACGTTAATACTCACTAACACTTTGCCACCATTCTCGCAAAGTACCAGTAAACCTGGATGTAAATTCAGACAAAATATCCTGGAGAGGATGATTTGGTCTGGTCATTTGTAGATCAATCCATGCACCGAACTCATGAATTCTATCTCGCCATTTCTTTGGAGGTAGATTATCAAAAGTAAACCAAGGTCCTGAAGTAGGCTTGGATGAAGTAGATGACTGTGCTCCTGCCGTAGGATGTGATTCTTGAGGTGCAGCTTCTGGTCTAAAAGGTTCAGCATCAGTAGATTTAGTTTCAATGATTTCTGGTTCAACTTTAGTATATTGAGGCATAGTCATCAGAACATTAGATAGCTCTGAAAGATCAGCAAGATTTGCTGAAGAGTCAGATGCTGGTGAAACATCTGGTTCATGTGATGACTCTGAAGATTGTTGTTCTTCTGACGCAATGAGTAACTGCTCATCTAAACAAATTGATGGTGTTGCAGACAATTCAGATACATTGCTTTTCGAATCAGTTCTCTCTACATTAGAACTGGAAGTTTCTGCAAGAGTTGAAGAACTAGAAAGTTCTTTAAGAGGCATCAGTACCTCTGATGTCAGAGTAGCTATATACTCTGTCTGCTTCGCTTTATCCTTCCCAAGAGAAGTAGTGGAAGGTTGAACTGGTGCTGGTGGTGGAGATTCTGGAGGAGTTTGAATCCTTAGAGGCTTTCTCCACTATTCTTTAGTTGGTTCGAAAGGTATATATGAACTAGATGCTTCATGAACCTTTGAAGAATGGTCAGAAGAATGATCAGACACTCTATGCTTATGCACACGATCAGATGAAGGCTTTGACTTTGATCGTCGAGGTTTTTCTTGAGTAGTCTGAGGATGAACATACTGTCTAATCAAAGGGTAATTAAATTTAAAAACCTTTGAGTAGTCAGCTTCTTCTGGATACCGTTGATACGAAGGTGTTGGATATGATGGCTGTAGAGTAGAGAACTCTGAAGACATAGAGCCATATATCTGCTGAGATTGAGAAGCATGCATGTCTGCTTCCATTTGTTGTACTGTCCTTTGTATTTCTTGTATCTTTCTAACTTTCAAGTCAAAATCTGGCCCGATTTGTCGAGCTGCGATGTATTGCTTGAGTTCAGCATCCAAGTGTTGGATCTGAGCTTTGTAAGATCGATACATCTTCTGTATCTGTTCCGCAACAGTATTGACTTGTTTATGAGTAGCAGTGTTTTGCATCTTGATTCCATCCAGCTTGGAATCTATTCTCTTTATAACTTTGTTCTGTGCTACTGCATTTGAAGTTTGCCAGTTAAGAACTTCATCACTAGGGTTTGAGACAAGATTACCTTGGGATGTAATTCCTGTAGCTTTGATATAAGGGTTGAAGATAACCTGCTGTGAATCATCAGTACTCCTTGAAAGTTGAGGAAAGTTATCCTCATCTGATAAAACCATCATGCAAGGCTGAGGAGTAGGAGATTGAACAGGAATTGCAGGCTTAACTGTTTGCAACATAGATCTGCAAGATCCACCAGTAGATCTGCAAAGATCTGACTTCTGATATGTCATAGACGATTTATGAGGCTTTGGTCTAGATGGTACAGTTAGTATACCATTGTGATCGTCTGCATCTGGATCTTGTTCTTGGTGAGGATCCTTATGAGAAGGCAAGCATCTTGATCTGGGCTTGGACTTCTTTTTCCTTCTCTTATGATATCTTAGATCATCGTCATCTGAGTCTGACTCCGGATTGAGACAGATCTCACAATCTGGTTCGCACATTGATGGGTCTACATCCCATACAAAATGTCCACGATGATAACTTACATAGACTGGTTCTCCATTAGGTTTGAAGTAATGGATCGGAGGACCGTCTTCACCTTCCGTATGTGAGAATACGAGCTGGATCTTAAGGCTTTGAGCCCTAAATGATAGATCTGGTCGATCTGATGTACTGGGCTTAGAACATGATGCCCTGGAGGATAGATCTATAAGATCTTGAGCTTCTATGGGCTGGATCATCAGGATGGAACCTGATGTAGATGGACCAGGCGTGTCGTCGCAAGGTCTGGAAAAGATGGACTTCCAATTTCACTCCAAAAATTGAACATCTTAGGGACTAAATTGAAATTTGATTCCTTCAGATAACTTGTAGCCCCATGTATCTAGTTTAATTAGGAACAAGAATCACCTCATTTGGATCTCTATAGATCGAGATATCATCAAAATATCAAAGTATGTTCAGACTTTTCCAACCAATCCTCTCACTTTGATCTAATCAATCTTTTTCAATTTAAACTCAAAATCCATAAATTTTCATAAAGAGGTAGAGGTTAGTCTTAGGAATCCAACGCTTCAAAAATCAGATCAATCGAAGGTTGGATAGAAAAGTTATAAGCAAAAGAGTGGAGAGAGGTCAGGTCAGGAAAACATGACTATTAATGCATGTAAAAATTACATGCATCAGTCGACTAGGTCATCTACAGTGGTTGGCCTGGAAAACTCTGGTCCTTTTTCTTCCGACAACTCAACTTCCCTCATTCATAACTTCTTACTTAGAACTCCAAATTGAACAAACTTGGTATCCATGGAAAGCTAAAAGAAAATGCTACAACTTCTATGAAGAGATTAAGAACCAGATCTGCCTCTAAAGGAGTTAAAAACCATCTCAAAGTATCTGTCAGATAAACATCATCCTACACAATGACAGAAACTCTAAACATCATAATCCTCTACTCCATTGTCCATAAATCACAAATGGGGTCTCATTGGAAAGATCACAGAAAATCCTACAAGTTTCGTGAAGAACTCACAAACCAATTTCACCTCTAAGGGAGTCAAAAATGAAATCAAAGCTACTGTCTTCACAATACCATTCAAAACAGTGCAACAACATTTTTCAAAACAGTACAGTATTTTCCAACAATCATATCTTTCCATCCCACTTGCCAAAAATTCCAAGTTTTATACCAAAAGAAATATCAAAACATATCCTACAACTTTCATGGCAACTTGGAAGCAAATTCAATCTCTAAACTGATCAATTTCGCATTAAAATTTTCTGCCTATATAAGTCACATTTTCAACAGTACACAATCTTCCAAAATTCATAATTTCTTATAC
>JAOTIZ010000202.1:12797103-12807327 GCA_027123425.1 Erythroxylum panamense | reverse complement strand
GTGAAAGCACCAAGAAACCCTATCCGATCGAAAGCTGATCGTAGAAAATCCAGTTTAGGGTTCCCTTTTGTGAATTTGCCCACGAGAGAAAGCCTGAATGGCGCCGATAATTGATCTTGCTCTCCTTGTGGCAAGAAAAATGTAGGTTCCCCTTTCAGCAGCTTCGATTTTGAAACCAGATCTACATCGACAAGTGGACGAAGAATGGAGCGGGGGGGAGTCTTCGAACCAGATAGCGCCTGAGCGAAGGTACGACCACCTCCCCATGGCGGCAGCGCTGGGACGACGCCAAGCATGTGGCCTAGAGGTAGGCCGGAGAGAGAGCTAAGTCGAGGTACAATTATAAAATTAAGAATAAAATAAAATACTTAAAATATTATAATTAATTACAACAAAACATCACATAGTAACAACAAGAATATGTAGCTACAAATGAAACAAAGTAAAAGTAAAACTTAAAATAAATATACTTAAGTTAGAAGTTTTATATTTATATTGCATATTTAGAACTAATCATATGCATCAAATACAAATGAAAACAATAGTCAAGAGAAAAAAATGAAAAACTAAATTTTCATTCCATAACATATCCCCCGAAATCATATTAGCCTTGACTTTCATTTGGTATGAAATCTTTATAATTAAAGAAAATTTCATCATCACCGACATTCAAGCTGATTCCATAAAATGACATTGATACCCTTTCATCTCATATCATACAAGAGCAACTAGAATAATAGAGCCACATGTTCTATTAAGAATTATAATAAACAAATAAAATTTTATTATTAAATTATTATAAAAGTATAAGAAATTATTTTCAAATTACTAATGATAATAAAATAACTCTTAAATTTTCAATTTGTATCAAACAAATAACAAATCATTCAACCTCTTATCTTCCAATTTATTTCTTTTTTTTAATGGACGAACTCAAATGTGCTCTAATTTCTTTCATGCGTAGTTACATTCACATATTAGCTAAGAATCTGAATTGCAAACCATTGAAATTTTGGAGCACTACTTCTAAGTTGGTCCTACCAAGTAACTATAAGACGACAAAAGTAATCTCATAAATAAAATGAAATGATAATTATTTTTAAGGAGATGTTACATTATCTCATTTAAAATAATTATTAAGATGGTTAGAAACATTCCTCTACTAACTTCATTTTACACTCGATATAAAATAAACACTTGGATTAAGAAATGCACTAACAACAAACAACAGAGAGTAAAGTTACTTTTTTACCTCTCATTAATGACTACTAGATAAGATGTGTACAAAGAATTTCTATTTCTTATATTAGCTTGATTATTTCCTTTGCTCTTTCTAGAGCATCATAAACATAGCCTATTGTTGACTTCTCTTTGCTATTAGTCAGAAGAAGTAATCCTCAACAAAGGTTCACAAAACTCGAGTCACAAATTAATATTGGGACCAAAATTCATAAGCTTCAAGTAAAATTCTAAAAACTTCCATTCTAAACTTGGCATGTTTAGATGCAATCTATTTATCACTTATAAATATTTTCTCGGCTCCTTCATTTGAATAAAACATTAAAATCATAAGAAATTAGTGGGTAATATTATAATAGCATGATGACACAATTTTCTATCATTTGTAAAATCTTTTCTCATCAAATTTAGTATTCAAGAACGATATAAATGAATTTAATAACTTTTCTTGCTTTCTGTATGGTTTCATTAATGATAGGAAAGTATTTATTTATCTTTTATATTTTTCAACATCAAGCTAATATAATGGACAATATAAGGAGTCCAATATAAAGAATTACATTTGCTTTACAACCTTTTCCTAATTATTTTATAAGCAACATCATTGTCAATAATGAATTGTACCATGTTTACAAGCATAATTCTATTCAAACTTTGTCAAATATCTCCAACAAAGTATCAATATTTTGTCACTGTTTACAGTACTAATGGATACTAAACATAGTTCTCTATATTGCTTAAAGTTTAATTCTAACATGGTATTATCTAAATTTGTACCATTTTTTGCCAATATAATGCATTCTAGCCAATATCAATCAGTATACTACAAAACTCTAAACTTTTATTTCAAGTGTTTAATTTAATAACTTAAAACTCTATCAGTCAAAGTTTAATTTAAAGCACCAATTTATGTTGCAGACATCAAAATTTTTGTACCATAATTGAGTTCATCAAAGATTACAATAAAATTAACAACCCACTGGATGAATCTGACAAACTCTTCAAAAAAAATAAAGATAATTGTTGATTTGATCTTTGAATTGTCACAAGGTTATATTTTCTCCCAAAGTAGCTTCAAGATAGACATGTTCTTACATTGAACCAAGAAATCAATTCTTTGATTCTTTTTGTGTTGTCCCATTATTTGATGATTGATAAGTGATATTTTTTATATGGTTGTCTAATTCATTTTATGTGACAATGTGTATGTTTAGTATATATACTACAATGATTAGCCTAAGTGTGTTATTTTCATCTAACTTGTATGTGATTGTATATGATAAATTGCATGTTAGGTTATAAATGAAGGTTTTTAAGCTTAAGTTTTGCATGCTTTTCATATTTTTTGATGTACATACATTTTTCATGGATTTAAGTCAATGCTTGGGTAGGATTTGAACCTTATTTGTGTTGATTATTAACTTACTTGCATGTGATCTTGTTGTAGGTATCAAAGGAGAAAGCTGGAATTTTCTAAGTAAAAGCTAGAATTTTCTAGCTTTCTAATTGGAAATTCCAGCTTGCACCACCTAAGTCAGTTCAAGAACCCAAAGGGGTATAAAAATCCCATTTTAAACCATAGAAAGGTAAGGGGTCATGCAACACATAAAAAGGAGGAAGATGGACATACTTTTTAGTGGATTTTCAAGGAAAATCAAGTGATTTCAAAATATCTTAAAGTTGCCACACAAAGTTTCAACTTTGTTCTTTAACTCGTAAGCCTTCTATTCTCTCTTCTCTCAATTGTTTTTTGTTTAGTTATTCTATGGAGAAGATGTATGAACTTGTTGTAAAGATGTTGATGATTGTAATAGATTTTAGGGTTGTTCTTACCATAACTATTTAAGAACTCACTTTGGTTTAATGTATGGTTTGCTTTAATGCTTAAGATGTGTGGACTTTATATGCCTTACTTACATTGAAAATTGGAGTTAGGAAATCATTTTGGATGAACCATGAGAGTGGGCAGCCCTGAGAACACTTCATATGTAATATCTTACCTCTTAAAGTTGTTAAGAGATTAAACTGTTAGATTTGAGTCACATGAGTTATTTCATTTAAGAATTTACGAGGTGCATTTCATTCACATGCATAATATTCGTATACACATGTGAATCATGATTTAGAAAATATTGCAAGATAGTATATGCACTCAATTGACATATTTTGGGGTATGAAACGAAAATGAATGTTATATGAATGTGCATTTCTAATGTTTTGCATTTTGATTTACCAATAACATGAATTGATGGATTATAATTAGTGAATTAGGAATTTATTGTTATAATTGAGTAATTGATGAGGTGATATATGCTTCTAGTCTAAGAAAAATGTTAAAGAGCAAGACAAATTAATACATGGGAATTTATGTTGATTAGGCCTATGAAATGGTGAAATGTGACATTGGGAATAAGTGACAAATGACTCAATTAAATGGATGAAAAGTGGCTTGAGTATAATTATGACAAGTGGCCCTTTAAGTTTGTGACAAACGACACTTTAGACTTGTGACATGTGGAGCAATAGAATGGTGACATGTGTAGCTTTACAAATGGTGACGTGTAGCCTTATAATTAGTAACATGTGTAGCTTTACAATTAGTGACATGTTTAGCCTTACAAGTAGTGATATATGGAGGCCTAAAATGAGTGACATGTGGAGCCTAAAGTAAGTGACACATAGACTAATAGAATAGTAACATATGGACTAATAAAAAGATAACATACGTACCAATAGAATGGTGACACATAAACCAATAGAATGGTGACACATGGATTAGTTTGACCTTCTTGAATTTTCTAAAAAAATGGATGAAAAGTTAATAGAAGTAAGAGTAATGGTCTGCCATAAGATTATAAGAAGGAAAAAAATGAAAATGAGAATAGGAGAGAAACAAGGGAAGAGAAGAGGAGAAGGAAAGAAGTTATCAAGGTAAGTTGAAATTATGGTTTCAATTTCACCTCTCTCTTTTGATCTATCTTTCATAGTCCTAGAGCACAAATTTAAAGAAACTCATAAACTAAAAGTTGTAGATATAGGTCTTAACTTAACCTCTATGAAAGTGGCTTGACAAAATAGTGACTAGAGCTTGAGTTATGCTTGTTTCCCTAATACTGCCTGTGATAGACCCCTGAGCAAGAACCTTATATTATTTCATGATTCTTGAGGACCTTAGAGTCTAAATTAGTTAAAGTATAAAACATGATCTATGAAACGGTTTTGTTAGGAGATATATTGATAATGATTTATTATGATTTGAGTATTTGTTTCCAATCTGTTTCTTACCAGAAATAGGACAGAATTTGGATGGAGATTATATTTTAAAGGGAGATGTTGTTTCTGTAAATTTTGGATATAATAAGACTAATGGAAGTATAGCATCTAGGGGTATAAGAATCATGGCATTTGGATTTTTACATAGAGAGTTATGATTAAAAAAGGACAGTTTGTTCATAAAGAAACATTAGGAAGAAAAGGATGTAAACATTGCGCATAAGGTTAGGTTAGCTTGATTGTTGAGGAGACATTGAGCTGAATTAGTAAGTGAATTATTGACCTATTGACATATGTTACAATAACATTTATAATGATTGACTAGGCATGAATTTGGTTGTGGTGGTGTATGCATATGAGATACATATTTGAGTAGTAAATACATTGTATATTTGTATGTATAAAGGCTCGGGAGCTGTGGATTAATGAGCTCGTACTGAGGATTATTGAAGTCAATGGAGTATACACCTTCTTTTGAGGTGAGATGGGGAAACCATATCTCTTAATGAGATTAGAACATCCAAAGACATGCATGATGACTTGTCTGTAAATTTTGAACCTAGGTAATGCATAGTAGAATTGAATCTCAAATGGATGCTAGTATACTTGTGTATTTAAGAAATGACATTGTTTTGAATAACACTTTGCATTTGAAGTGCAAAAGATGACTTTTATTGTATGAAATAATGTTTTAGAATTTAGATATGCATAATCGAGTCATGTATGCTGCATGTTTGTGTTCTCTTTTAGCTTATAGTCATTGCAAGGTTCCATTTTATCAGTTAGACCGATAAATAAAGGCATGGTGCCTTACTTTATTTTTTTGTACTTAATATTTGTATATGATTTTTGTGATTAGTGAGGTAACAATTGGCCAATTGTGTGCTAGGCACAACAGATTAAGCGACTCCTGTACCTTTAACGCTGGTACATAATAGCTGAGTCCCTGTATCAATACCTTCTATGGGACTTGCGAGTGATTCTACACCTAGGGTCTAGATACCGACGAGGTCATCAATAGGGTCATGATGCTCTTGTCAACTATAGTCCGAACTCACTACGGATGAAAGTCAAGTCAACATCAAGAATCAGTGGGTATGCACACTAGTTTGGCCGACTAGTGGTGACATACATGATTGTTTTGGCTTACTCTGATATTTGTTTTCTGACGAAATTTGATTTATACATATGATGTTTTTCTACTTTTGTGTACTGAAATTGGAACCTATGTTCACTAGATGAGTGATTAATAGGCTAGACCTATGTGGTTCCTAACTAGTATACGTTATGACATAGGTTAGGCCTATGTGTTTCTATGTCATGTATGTTTACTTCATAGGTTATCTACACCGTTTTGGAGTGTATCGAGTTCTATTTACGATATATGTTTTTCCTGCTCACTGAGTATATAATATACTCACCCCTCCACTTTCTAACTATGTGGGTTAATTTAGTGAACTTAAAGCTCTGAGTGTATCGCGCGGTCTTTGATATTTTTAGGACATTATCGCACATGGATAGTCTCTGTTTTGTACTTTTGTTGTATAATGGCTCTTGGACTGTTTTTATTACGTTGGTTATATTGATATGCTTTATGAATTTGTAAATTAACTTTTAACTGTGTTGTGGTTTGTAAATGATCTTATGTATAACCCTTTTGTGCAGTTGCTGAGATTACTCTTGAGTAGACTTAAAAGTCCAGAAATTGCGGTAGAATTTTAATATGAATATAGAAGTGCGTTTAAAACTGATTTATAGGTATTTTAATTGAGTTTAAGGATTTTCAAAATATAGCCGTTGTGCTATCTAAATGTTTTCAAATGATATTTAGGTAGCCTTACATAGTCGGGTTAAGGGTACTATGAGCATCCTTAGCTTGGGTATATGGCGGTTGTCATGTCCTTGATGCGATACTGGGTCGTGACATCACACATCAAGCTAACGTGACATTTAGAGAGAGATCTTAAATGTTTTGATAGTTGTCCAATAGCTTACTTCATATCCATTTAACGGTCAAGTAAAGTGTGTAGGTTAAGAGATCACAAAACAAACTTTAATCATTCTTTCAGACTTAATTGGTTCGAGTATTGAGAGAGAAAGGGCCAATACATTAAAATGCCTAGGACTAAGCATGATTACATTACCAAAGTGAGGGATTACATGGTATAGAGAGAATGACCTAACCTTTATAATTTGATTCACTAAACCAAATTGTTTTCTTATTTTTATAACATTTTGAAGTGTGTTGCAAGCTTTTAAATTGTGGATTTTTACAATTTCATTCTCTCATTATTTGGTTCACTCAAACAAAAGTCAATTTGAATTACAAGGTGACTAACCAATCCTCGAGGGAATGATACCTTGCTATATAATTTTATACAACCCATATACTTATGGTATAGCAACATCAATTAATTTTAAAATCTTGAGCTAAACACAAAATAGCTATCAATGATCAAGATCCTCTCTACTTATTCATATAATTATTTCCTTACAATTAGTGGAGTTCTCTGTACTTGGTTCTTGTTAGGATTCATTGCATCCTCATATTATTAAGGAAACTAATATGAAAATTTGGGTGTACCTTTAATTTTTTGAGCAAATTAAGTTTATACATCACATTCTCGACCTTACTAAGTACTTTGAATGGCTAATCGTATTTTGGCATCAAACTTTAATGCTCTAGCTTGTTACTAGTCTTCTTTCATATCTGAAATATAAGCTCTAAAATCAACATATCCTAAACATCGAACTCAAGAGGTATCTATCTTTGCGCAGGAGGAGCCGGAAATCAAAGGAGGAGTAGGAGAATAGCTAAAAGTGAACCAAAAATAAGTAGCAAATGTGTAAGTTTAGTTATGGTTTAGGGAAGGAGTTTAAGTACTAACGTAAGAGTAAGTAATAAGCAAAACCAAAAGTTTGTAACCATACAAGTATAGATTATAGAGAGAAGCTAGAACTTCTCTCCGCAAAAGCTGGCATATATCATAATTTCCTATATTAACTTGGTATAATTACTATATTACACCCACCCCGTCCCCCCCCCCCCTCGTCTCAAAAGAAAACTCACTATATTGAAAGTAATAGAGTTAAACAAGTTTGTTAAAAAAAATTGAGTTTATGCAAGGTACAAAGTTTGTTATAGGCTAAAAAGTTTGTAATAGAGAAAATTTAAGGTAGAAAGTCTATAGAACTAGATGGTTACTTTCTTAAAGTTATTATTAAAGGTGAAGTATCGATAACAATAGGAAAAGATGGCAAATTATATGTTTCTTATGGCATGGGTTATGGTTCACACTAAAATAATAAACAATTGGAGCCAGTTTTTATAATTGTCAAAGAAAGCATTGGATCTACAAGATGAATATAGATAGGCAGTGATTTCTAATCAATAAAAGTTTGATTTGAACTTTGTTTTCTTTTATAACATAAATGTACTCGTATTGGTTGTTTACTAGTATTTGTCAATTGAATATTGTATAGGTTCTTATGAAGACATTTGGTTGGTCGATCTAAAGGCTTAAGTTAATTTTTCTATAATGCACATGTTTGCTAATTTGAGAATCCAAAGATTAAAAGGGACTCAAAATTAGAAAAACTGTTATGACAATATTATAAGTCATCTAATGAACCTAACATATTTTTATATTTAAAGGAGTTTGAAAAGGAATCAGATGCACATAGGGATTTGATAAAAATATTAAAGAAAAAGGTTAAAAGCATATTTGAACACTTCATTATGAGTGATATTATAAATACTATTTGTTGGGACCGAAAACATAAATCGAAAAATAAAGTGGCGGAAACGAAAGAACGGAAACAAAAGTGAAGATGTGGGCCAAACGCAAACGAAAAACAAATCGGATCAAAAAGCGTGCGGATACGAACGAAGGAAATCTAAAGAAGCCATAGAAAATCGAAAAGCTCGGAAATCATAAAGCGGAAACAAATCAAAGCGGAAATCGAAGGAACGGATTTACAAAATCTCAAAATTAAAGAAACCAAAACGATTCAATCACGCTGAAGGTCAAATTTCGACATCTGATAATGCAAACTTTTTAAACAAACAAACGTGTCATGTTGGAAACTATAAGACAATCTATCCAATTCGGTATTTTTTTTTTCATTATTCAAAGCAATATAAACTTTCAATTTCCCATTTGGAAAATTCATCCACAATCAAATCTCAATTCATAAAATTCTTCTTATACGATCATATCCCATCATTTTAAACTCTTACTTTTCATTTGCTATAAAAACTCACGCATGTCAATATACCCACAATTCATACACAATAAGCACTTCAAATATTCCAATCCATAATCAAAATCATCGGACCTCCTGTCCGGAATCCCAACACAATCAAACATATTTATAAACCCATAGCACTTCGATAATTCAGCTCAATCATTACAGTCATCGGACCTCCTATCCGGAATCCATATCACAATCAATCATAATCATTACACAATTTTATACCAAACCATAGTTCATCATACACAATTTCATAATTCAAGTCCTTATACAAATTCATAAATCATTTACATCATTCTAAACTAAATGCATTACTAAAATAATAGTGGCATTTTCAAGCCACAAATACAACATCAATTTCATAAACCAAAATACAAAGATACAAAAATCTCCAAAATACTCAACATAAGCCTAAGCTCTCATTTTTATAACAATTTAACTTAAAAAAACACAATCATATTCATAACAAACGGACGCCTTGACTTTCTTTCATCCGATCTCCTTCTTGATACCAGGAGATGGGGATGAAAGGGGATGAGCTTTACAGCTCGTGAATAACATGTTTATAAATCAAAAAATAAGCAAAAACCATTTTCAAAACTCATTGTCATTTTATAAAATTTCACGGTTGAAACATCAATTGCTTATTTCTCAAAATTCTCAACTTTTCAAAACATTTTTGAACACTTTTTAAAACATGTATGCAGTACACTTATAAACAAAACAAATCACACAACACATCAGAAATGGTTTGGGTAGGTCCAGAAACAGAACGTACTACACATTCCCGCATAGCGGTCCTGTGTAGTCGTGAACAGAACGCACTACATCTTCTCGCATAGCGGTCCAGTGTAGCCGTGAACTTATGGGAGTCCTTAACGGAGCTTCAATGCCACTAATGGGCAGGCGGGCGAAGCCTTTTTGATAAGTGAACTTGACATCTTATGGGACCTAACCAAACCCACATAACAGACGGTTCATACTTGAAATCGGATTGCCCGAAGGCATATTTCTAAAACTTAGTTTTCATGTCATGTCATATTCAAACACAATGTTATTCATAATGTCACAATGTCACACAAATTCACATATCAAATTCTCAATCATTCAAACACAATGAATTCAACAATTATTGCAATTTCTTAAAATTTTCCAAATAATGAATGTACAACTGTAACAATTTCTAAAATCATTCCAAAAACAAATGAATTTAATCATTTGAAAATAAAAATTTAAAAACATTTTTGCTTTCTTGATTTTTCGAAAACACATAATTAGCTTATAATTCAAATTATAAACATAGTACCCACCTCATATCCATGCTTAAAAGATGCCTCTCCTCTTAATCCTCTTTCCTTCCTTGATTCCCTTTATCAAATGTAAAATTCTCATTCAATAGGAATACAATTTGAGGACCCATATATTGCATATTCACTAAGATAAATTCTAAAAACTCAA
>JAOTIZ010000202.1:12779244-12795519 GCA_027123425.1 Erythroxylum panamense | reverse complement strand
CTTAATTCACCATCACCTTACCCACACCTTCACTAAGCCATTGACATCAAAACTCATCCTTAAAAACAACAAAATTCAAATTTCTCTAAGGTAAAATGATGACCCACGAAATCTGAATTTTTTTCTTAACTTCCATATGTTCTTTCTTTTCTTGTTCTATCATACAATAACACTTCAATCCACCATTTATAAGCAAGAGAAGAGAAACCTATCAACAAACCCAACAAAATTCAAAAATTCCTACCTCAAGATGAAACCCACGACTTTCTTCTTCTCTCCTTCTTCTCCTAGCCGAACTCTCTCTCTTTTCTTGGAAGAATCAACGCTCTCTTCCTTTCTCCTTTGGCTAGCCGAATCTCCTTCTTGTTTTCTCCTTGGATGAACTTTCGTAAGTCTCTTCTCTTCCTTAGAGGGTTTCGTGAGTTTCTTCATGCCTTAGGGTAAAACTAAGTTCTAACTTGTAAAGCCTACACTAAAACTACGTCATTTTAGTAAATCACTTGAAAGTTCATGGCTCATCCCTTCACTCATACGGCTACACTCATTTGCTTCCCTCTTTCATTCTTCCTTCTATCATTTTAATCTTAACTTAAATGGACCCAAACCAAAACCCTAGCCCATTTGCTTTCATTCCTTTCTTTCTTTTTCATAACAATTAAAAAGGGCTAAAAGCCCACCTAACATACCTTAAGCCTTAAAACATATTTAATTCCTAATTGCTCTTTCAATTCAACTTATTATTATTAAAATTCTAATAATGCATAAAACTCTCAATTCCTCCAGTTTATCTTTATAAGCCTAAACCAATAAAACCCTCAATTCATATAATTCCTTTTAATACTCACAATACATCACAAATCAAAAATTACTCAACAAATCGAATTTTACTAAATCCCTTCATGTAATACTCATAACCTACACAATAAAATCCTCAATTTATTCCAACCAAATTAGCATGATCAAACTAAAATCTCAAAATAATTTAAACAGGCCTCAAAATAATTTAAGCATGCTTATTACGAATCGGGACCCAACAAATAAGGATAACACAATCGAAAGCATGTAGTCATATTGAACAAAATCATTGAATTGAAGTGTCAAGAGTGCTAACTTTTGCTATTTTATGAATGTTACAACATATGGGACAATTCCAGGAGTATTGACGTTTGCTATTTTGTTATTAACTTTTTCCATTTTATAAATGCCAAAAGCATATATATTTTAACTTTATGGAACTTCATGGAAATGAAGCATGTTTGACTGTAAGTTTAATTTCAATTCCTTATCGCTTCATTGCTTAGATGTAAATGGTTACTTTTTGAATCACTAATCAATTAGGCTATTTGGTTATAATATTGCAAACGTTGTAATTAGTATCAGCATTTTCTTATATCACTTAATACATAGCTTATTATATTTCCAAGTTTATAATGTAATTTTCTTATATTTTAAGATGTTATGTATAACTAATGTATGACATTATTCCAAAAATGTAGGCTCACTTTTAGAGTCAATGTCAACTTTAACTTCCTTTTAATTTTCATATCATATGGCCACCCTTCTATGGTTGGTATCTAACCTTTTTCTTCATCTTTTTGCTAGATTAGACCAACATAATTATCTTTTTATTGTATCATATAAGCAACTCATTAGTAGGGCTTTTAACATTTTATGTGAGAATAGTCCAAAGCTCCCTAAGGATAGGCATAAAATTATTATAAGGCTTCCACAAGTTCTTAGAAAAGGGGGGGAAAATAGAACCATATTTGTGAATCTCATGATTTTAAATGTATGCTTTTATAAAAAGTAGCTCGATCGACTTGTGTGAAAGGCAATTTTCAAGAAATAGAAAATAAGTATTGAGCAGTACAATGATAATGACACGAGGGATTCAGAAACACAACTTGAAATATGTAGCCTAATTCGTCGTAAGCATATTAGTCAATTCGTTTCATTATGAGCTATGAATGACTCTTACTCATAGATTCAAAACCATAAAATTATAAGTTTAAGTTGTGAAAAGTTGTTAGTCTCACAAATGTTGTATTCAATAGTACATTTATTTTCATAATTAACAGCTACAATAAGGCGATCAAGTATAAATTAATCCTTCTAGTTTTACATCCATTTTTAGCATTATTTTTTCACAATCATGGACAACAGAATTCGTATAACTTATATTTTCAACTTCAGTTTATTATTTTTTCTAGTTTCTCTATCTTTTTCAATAGACTAACGATGATACACAAAGCTCTTTTGTAATTGTTCACTAAAAAAAACCTACAACCCTCATATTGAAATTGAATGTGAAATAGAAAAATGTTACTAAGATTATCAAGATTTAATAACCAAAATCCCTGGAAACCCATAAAATCAAAAGCAACCTAGAAAAACTCAGCAAACACAAAAAATCTTGAAACTTAAAAACCAAAAATATCCTAAAAACCTAACAAGCCTATTTCATTCAAACAACTCACCCCACGTCTAGTACAAAAGACAAAATGTCTTCTAAGATTTCTCTCTATTCATAAAGTTCGCACAACACCCATTAATCCACGAAATTAGAAAATTTCTTACTCTAACACAATCATTGAGCTTGCTTCTATGTGTCTAATAATGCTCCCTTTGATGAATGTTACGAGGCCATCAGAAGCTACAATCTTTTTTGGTTCAAGTTTATAAGAAAATTGGGTATGGTGCTTCCAAGTTTTCAGAACAAAAATTTGAAACAACTTCAGCAACATATGAATTGATTTTTCTATGTTAATTAGTTAAAGTTTCATTTGAGAATTAGGTTAGTGATATGGATATAGACTTTGTTTAGTTTAGAAATAGGATTCTTTTACTCTCTTACAACTATATATAATAGAAATGATGTAGAGGAGAAGGTGCATTGAGCAAATAAAGCCTAATTATAGGTTCTGAAGATATTGGAAGAGGTAAAAAGAATGGAATTGATAATATAAAATGAATACATGGCTAAATGACAAGAGAAAAATACACTTTATCCATTAATTAACTTGCACAGTGCTTGGAGTATGACATTTATATTAATAATCTAGCTAATAATAGTTAAGACTTAGTAACTATCATTTCGAGTTTGTGAGAAGATCTGGTTTATTATTTTAATAGAATAATCATTTCTAAAGTGATCAACCTTTTGAGATTTTTTCAATTTAGTGCTCAAATTTTTAAAATTTTCAATTGAACGACCAGCCTTTTAAAACCTTATATTTTGGTTCAAATTTTTAATTTTTGCCGATGTGGCTAATAAATAGACATTTATGTGACATTTAGTAGACATGTCATATCGTCAAAAATAATCTGTTGAACTTAATTATTAAAATTTAAAAAGGTTAATCACACGATTGAATTAAAATTTTAGCACTGAATTGAAAAATCTTAAAAGGTTATACACTTTTAAATATATTATCCTTATTTCAAAAGATTCAACTATTGATTTTCAATACATGGACCTTGTTGAACGCATCCTTTTGCACTTGTTTTCACTTTACACCTTTTAAAAAAAAATAGAAAAGCAATGCATTTTGTTCAAGTTTATAATAAATATTTTTATTTACAAAATATGATTATAATAAGGATTATTTTGTAATTTTCTAAAATTAATAGACTAATTTATAATTTTAAAATTTTTTCCAAAATAGTATTTCATATTATTTGATATTAATGTCATATTATTTCAAATCAAAAAATGATACCAATTTTGATATGATATTCAGACTAATGGTTACATGAGTAAGACGGATTATGGTTGAACTTAAAGTCACTCTAGCTATCCAAGTCCACTAAAAATGTGATATATTAACTACATTTAATAAATAATTAATGGAGGCAACATTTTAATTTAGACTACATGGATTTTTAAAAATTAGTTACAAATTTTAAAAAAAATTAAAGGTGATTATTAAATTGAAATTTTCTAAAAAAATTAACCGCTTTATTTATTGTCACCTGTCTCTCTTCATGATTTTGCATAAGTTGATCTTTTCTAAAATAACGGTTTGTTCTGGTGACTAACTTCATTTTTATGATATGGTCAGCCTAATAATAAGTTGTGATTTAGAAGATTTATTACTTCAAATAATTTTCTCGATCAATTTTTTTTAATTCTTTATATTTTTTGGGTTGGATCATATAATATGGACCCTAGGACCGAGTCCTTTCTCAACTTTCCCCACGCATAAAATTTAGACCTAGAATCCGCATCAAAACGCAGCGTTTATTGGGCCACACCTTGTCCGAAGTTTCTGGAAAATTCGACTAAAACCCTAGTAGGCATAATTCCCAACCCAACCAAACGTCAAAACGCCTGCCTCTTTCTCCTCGAACTTGCACTTTACAGGGTTGTTCTAGCGTAATTCGCCAACCAACGTCCCATCAGCCGTGTTAACGAATAAAAGATTAACGTAATCTTATTTTGGTACAAATGGTGTGGTTTCAGTGTGAGGATTGTGGAGAGAATTTGAAGAAACCCAAGTTACCCAATCACTTCCGATGTTGCTCTGCCTCTAAGGTCTCTAATATGAAGTTTCTTCCTTTATCCCCAATTTTCTCTCGCTTTTCTGGGTTCTAGCTTCAGAAATTGTAAAAAGTGAAGCAATTTGATGGGTGTTTGGCTTTAAATTTTGTAGTTTTCATGTATCGATTGCGGAGAGGTTTTTAGGCCTGACAGCGTTCAGGGTCACACTCAGTGCATCACTGAAGCGGTGCGTCCGTTCTCCATTTCTTATTCTGTAGTGTGCGTGATTGTGGAATTACCCTTTTGTGTTGATTGTTCCTTTGAAGTTCAAATCCATCTTACTTGAATGTTTGTTATCTTGAATGTAATTTAGTACAGTTGAATTATCTAATACGTGTTGGGTCTCAACCATCGAATCTGCTTACAGGAAAAGTATGGTCCAAAGGGGAAGGCTTCCAATGGAGCAACTCCCAAGACCAACAAGGGTTCGAAGCAACAGCCTGATGTTGATATCAATGTGGGATTGTCTGAACGCCCACCATGGTTTTGTAGGTGCGTTGCTGTTGTTTACGTGTTTTCCCCATTATCTCCGATTCCTCGTTTCTTATTATGGCAATTGATATTGTTCCATTCTTGATTTTATGATTCCCAACTTGCCTTCTGTGCTCTCCCAGACGACGGGGATGTTTCGCAATTAGCTGATAAGCTGATTTTGAACTTATTGAATAAATGTCAACTTTTTTATTATTTTTTTAAAAAAATTATTGTTGTGTTTGGTGAATGACTTATTGGTTAGCTTATTTAGCCCAATAAGTTGATTTCTAAAAGCTCCATAAGAAGAGTTTGTGGATTTAGCTATTTGCTTAATAATAATTTTGTCATCAACTTTACTCTCTACTTTTTCTCTGTGTATTTTCAAAGTTGGCTTTTTTTTTCTATCGTACAATTATGTAGTGAAATTTGAAAAAATATAATAAAGGGATTAATTAAACTTTTTAACTTTATTTAATTTTATAATATTAGTTTATATTTAAAAACACCACAATATTAAGTTTTAAACATAAAAGTCACATCAAATTAATATTGTTAGTATATAACTACTGAATATTATATCTGTGTCATATTATAATTATAGATATTTTAATTTATTAAATAATAAAATTCATATATATTATATGAAAAAATACTGATATGATGTGTTGCTTCATTTATATTAATAGAGAATTTACGTTAGATTATTATTATTATTATTATTATTATTATTATTATTATTATTATTGTTGTTGTTGTTATTATTATTATTATTAAAGTTATAAACTTAATTTTTGTAAAATTAAATATTTAAAATCTAATTTTTTATAAGAATATTCAATAAATACTAAGAAATATAATATTCACGCCTTTATAAATTTTTTTAAAAATTATGTTCTCATAAGTTATTTTATACATCAACAGTCAATACTAAATAGTTAATTTTATCAAATATCTTTAATAAACGGCTGATATTATCTGCTGGTCAAATCAGCTGATATAATCAACTAATAGTTAATGCAATTCGCTATTTGCCAAACAGTGTTGATATATGTTAATAATGATTTCTGGAATTACTTTGGTGGTAAAAGAAGATGTGAATTGGCAGTACTTTAATGCATGAAAATTTTGGTAAAATATTTCAAATACCTTGAATTTAACAAAACATTGAAGTATGTCTCAATCTTCATTTTTTAATATTACATAAGATGGCATTTGGAAATGCATGCCTATGTATCTCATTGTTAACACTGTTAGGAACAGAACTTAACTATTAACACTGATGGTGACAAAACCTAACCGTATTGAGTTGATATAGAAATACAGTATGTTAAGGATTAAACAATCCTGCATCAAACCACTACTGGCCATATCAACACTCTTTCGGGCCTCGTCGTTTGGAGATTCAATCCTTGCCTTATAAAATTGCTTCTTACCTTTAATAGTATAACGATTCAACGCAGTTAAATTCTGTTATTAAGAATATTGACAATAGGATAAATAAGTATACATTTCCATAAGTCGTGATGAAGGTTGAGATATAATTGATATTTTACGTATAGTTTAAGATATTTGAAATAATTTAGTCAATATTTATTTTTACATCTTTTTGTGACAATGTTGAATTCTTTGACATGTTACTTCAGTTTGCAGCTAAGGTGAAAAGGTTTTGTATGAAAGATAGGGTGGATATTCCCAATAGAGAAGAATGAATATGAATTGCCTTTGCCAAATTGCTGCTTACAAAATGAAGTCTGAACTTTAAAACTACGTCGGCAGCAGTTAGTCCTGGTCTGACGTCATGTGTGTAATGAAATTGTATATGTTAAAGCTTCTGTTGTAGGTCTCACCCTTCAAGGTCCAATTCAGAAGACTTGTATTGGACATATATTTCTAGTTTTAGAGCAAGTTGATTTGACCATAGTTTGTAAAACTTTACTAGGCCTACATTAATGCTTCTAGTTGACATTAGGTGTGTTAAAGTAGGCCTAAGTGAAAATTGGATCTGTCTAATAATTGGTCTTGGAGAAAATGAGAACCTATAACCATGATGCATTTGGAAGTTATTATACCTCATGATTCTCAACTCATACTTTCTTCTAACTCATTCTACCATCCAAATCCATGTCCTTAAAGTCTCTGTAATACCAAGGCCACGAGCAAGCAGACTTTACTTCTCCATGCTGATGGGAAGAAGCACCGTGCAAAGGCCCGAGCTTTTCATGCTGCTAGTGGAACACCTAAACAGACAGGAGGATTGGCTACAGATACAAGTGCTCCTGTTGAGAAAACTACAAATGGTAAACTAGGCGACCCTACAGACTTGGATGGTGAACAAGGAATGCTAATGATATCTAAAGTTGAGAATGGCCACAGCAACTCCGAGGTAGAAAATGGTATGTTGCCATCGAAGAAGAGGAGAAAACTTGATGAATATCAGGGTGATGGCACTGAGAAGCCGGCTGAAAGTGATGCTATGGATGGAGCTCAAAATGCAGTTGCGGTTATAGAAGCAAAGAGTAAGGAAACAGAGAGTCGACCAAAGAAGGCTAAATACAATATGCTGGAAGATGAAAAGGTGGTCGAGTCTAACTTTGCAAATGAAGATACTAAAAAGAAGATTAAGTGGAAGAAATTGATCAAAGCAGCACTGACATCTGTAAGTAATGATAGCATCCGCTCTATGCCTTGGTTTAATCTTTTAGTTATAATAGTCAAGCAGTGGAGATAAAAGTGATTGCATGATCACGGTGTGCTTTAACAGACTCAGAAGCATTTATATTGAACTTAATTGGGTTTATGGTGTCATTTTTGTTTATCCTTATTTTAACTTAAATTTTTGTATTTGCTATGTGATACAGAATCCTGACAGAGTTCTGAAGATGAGGAAACTTAAAAAATTTGTTCTGAAGTCCCTACAAGAAGCTGGCTTAACCAAAGACGAGGCTGAACTGAGCAATATCCTTGAACAAAAGGTTAGCTCACTGCAAAGGAAATTGGTCATTTGGTATTTATGTGTTAGAAGGAAGGGCCCTTTAACCTGGAGGATAGTGCAGTAATCTTAGGTTAGTTCTCTGCAAGAGAAATTGGTCATTTGGTGATCCTATGTTAGAAGGAGGGACTAACTAGAGGGATAGTGCGGTAAACTTTAGGTATACTTCTTTTAGCAAGATTGTCTGATTTTGAAATGAACTCATGTTTCTGTTGACGTGGCAGGTTAATTCAAGTTCAAGATTCAGACTTAATGGTAAATGCGTGCATCTGGTGGCCACAGATTGAACTGAGATCTTTTTGCATGTAGACAGAAATCCATTACAGGGGTACTTTCATTTATTGGAGTAAGCTTTCTCATCATCACCCTGCAACATTCATGGTCGTCCATCAAGCTAACTGGTTAAGAATCAAGTAGGTTGGCCTCAAGACTTTTTGTCTACTTCTTGTGGATTTCTATTGATTCAGATTCAGATTTATCTCGAAGTTACTATCGTTAGGACTGGCTCTTGGGGAATTTTTGTTGTTACTCACCTTTCCCCTTGTTTCGGAATTATAGAGGCATTGTTTCGGAATTGAAAGGGGCAACCAACTCGCAATAAATAAAGACAATCAATTTGTAAATTTTGAAAAAACCTTCTCCTAATTTCATGCTGGATTCTGTTTGGTGTTCGTTTAACAGGAATCCCCAACATGTGCGAAAACGCGACTAAGGTCAATGTGTGCGCTTTACCCTACGCGTAACGTTCCATCTTCATGCAACATCGTTTCTCTTTTGTGCTCACTCTTGAGTTTCTTCCAACTGATTTTGGGAATTGCATGTGAAGCGTTCTGCTCTAAATTAAAAGATAGTAAGCTGCTAAAACCAACAGCAGAACGGAGCATGCTATTGCCTGTAACAGAAAATAACATGTTGAGATTTCAGTGACGTTGATGAATAGTTAATGAATATGGTAAAGGAAAATTTCAGGGCGTATATTTTAGCATCCAACACTGGTTTGAAAGAGGAGTAAGAAGAAAAGGCCGTATGGGGTTTGAGCTTACAGCAATTGCAGAGGCGGCTAGGCCTGATCGCTCCCGTGGATCCTTACGGTAGTAGTTTCCGAAGTAAAGAATGGTTGCAAAGTACCATATCAGGGGGAATATGAATCCTGTCAGAAAACTGCAACGAAAGATATGAAACACGAGTGATAGCAATTACCTGCAGGAGAAAAGGAACTCAAGGAATACTCACGAAAACCATCCTATTCCACAGCCAAAGCATGGAAGGGGTTTGTCATAGATCCCTTGTTGCAAATCTTCAGGATCCCTGATGAGGGCATATTTTGCCTTACCACGTTCGGCAGCACCTGCTGCGTGCCCTGTCAAAACAATCAACTCTCAGATGTTTAGATAAGCAGCTAATATGCATAAAAAATTGTGCATCATCTCTTCAAGTAATAAATTTCTAAGTGTATTTGCTGTTTGCAAACTGAAAAATGCAAAAGTGGATTCACAGATTAACGAAGGCACGAAAATGTCAGGAACCGTTAAAAGTATTTCAAAAGAATTCGAGCTCCCAGCTTTCCACATTCCACCTGCAGATAAAAGGAAAACAATGGACATGGAACTTATTCAATGCTCCTTGTTTTTCTGTGCACAAGCTACGTTGTACACTTGTACTCACCTTTAATTGCTGAATAATATCCGGTAGCTGGCCTCAGAAGGTCCACATGTTTATCAGTAATAGATTTCGCCAACTCTAGGCCAGACTTTAAAATTCCTTTATCTTCTACTGCATCTGCATCAACAAGGAAGTGAATTAGTTAATTTTGCCAAATAATAGAGAAAAAGTCTCTTATTCCCGAACGGGCAAATTCAACAGCCACTACGAACAAACAATTGCCAAGTTCAAAAGAAATGTAAATATGGAAGATGAGAACTGATATTGATCAAATAGCTACTGCTATCTATGAATTGCACTGGCATATCAAATCAACCAGATGGTCCAGGACACCCACGGACAATAGCATTTGCGAAAAATTGAATCATAGCTAGTTCCAGACTTTTTCATTCCAGGTAAAACAGTGTCAAATAGTATCTAAGACTAACACTCAGAACTCAGAAGTGGTAAAGAGAAGGACAATACTTGGATCCATGCTGAAATTGCAGACTGTAGAACCAACTGAAGTCTTCAATCTGTAGATATCTGTTCAAAAGTTCAATCATCCCAAGTCCAAGATTACTCCAAGAATTCACAACAAAATTCGCAATTTCGATACTCCTGATTGCAGTGGCTTAAGGCTTAACCACAAAACCTTACAATCACAGCAGGGAAACGTGAAACCTAAAGACAGACCCTGGAAACAAGAAGAAAAAACTTCGCAGAAGTCTTAGAAAGTCGGACTAGAAGCAGAGAGCTCGCGACTTGAAATTCTCAAACAACAGGCGTAAAGTTCAAAACTTTGTAACTAAAACTTGCAGATGAAACTATGACATCCTTTTTCAGCTAATACTTTAACCAACCAATCTAACGATCCAAGTAACAAGATAAGAACATCGTACAAGCGAATGAACTTCCAACAGAAATAGATAACTTGCCTGGAACAAATGGGAAACCAATTGCAAACAAGAACCAATATTTGAATTGATTCAAGATTTGGATCCAGGAAGGGTGTTGTCTTGTAAACCCGAATTCAAAGACATGAATGTTATTTACATGTTCCTTGTCCAGTATTAACCAGCTGAAGTTGATATAATTGACTCCTCCTCTGTCCCTTTTTTTCCAATAATGAAACACAATTTCTTTATATATATAAAGAATTTAGTCTATTCTTATATATCTCACGCCAAATGATGAATTTTGATTGGTTTTAAAAACTTGATATTTATTTCATGAGTTAAGTCGCCGACTTTCCGCCGGCGCTCGCTACAATGAACTTTAGGTCCAAGGCAATTTGCAACCGAAGTCAATCCCTAATCATAAAAACATGTTTAGTTCTAATAAAAATAATTCTTGTCGTGGTGATGGCGTATGGGATTAAGTGATTAACTGATGACAGTCTACCTAGAACAAGTAGAGATCTTGGTTAACTGATCCTTTTATGGTAACTGTACTATAGAGAATAGTGCGTGATTATAGACGTGTTCAAAGATCGATTTTGGAAGTTTCAGAAGAGGCACATGTATGTAAGTGAGAAACTATCCAAGGAAAGAAAAATGAAGAAAGCATTAACTTATTAACAAAATTTGAAGTTCATTATCATGCTTCGAAACCGCCGTGGAAATTGGAAAAGAAAGCAAGAAAGAAGTAAACTTTAACCAAAGCCTACCAAATACCAATACGAATACCAAACATGGCTGTTGGATGATGACCCAAATTATAGTTTAGTGGCCCATCAATAGTGGATTCTGGGCAATGCCTGTAATTAGTCCAAGCCCAGCATTTCTTCCGACAAAATTCTACGACTTCGGTCTCAAGTATTGACATTTTTATTTTCTGCTGGGTGTCCAGTCCACCGTCCAGTTCTCTCTGGAACGCCACGTTTGCGACTTTGGCGCACACTGCACCATTCTACCACTGGACACGTCTTCTTAGTTCTTTTCATGTCTCAACTTTTCCTTGACTCTTCTCTTCACATTGAATCCACTAAGACTACCACTTATACAGTTCTGAGATGATCCTCTTGGGTATCTAATTGTTTTGGAGAAACTGGATATGGATGATCAGACGAGTGTGTCTGCGTTTGGGAATAACAGAAGCCATGGGGTTGATGGAAGTTTAGTGGTGGACATATATCCTCTAAATAGCTATTCCTTTGGTTCCAAAGAGCCTCTTCCTTTCAGGGATGAGACTTTGTATGATCGCATTCAGAGGATGAAGACCAAGTATGCATCTTTTTATATCTTTTCGCTATTTGATTTTATGGGGTTTTGCTCTTCTTCTCTTCCAGATATGGTTTTGTGGGTTTGAGATGTGTTTTTAATCTTTCCGTGTTTAGCTATGATATTCGTGGGTTGAGGACCTGCGTGGAAGCTGTTATTCTGGTTAGTTTGTATTTTTCGTCATATCTGACTCCTTTTCATTAGTTTTGATTGGCTGATCGAGTAATCTGTCGTAATTGAACTTCAGATGAGTTTAGTCATGATTGTTATAGTATGCTTTTGGATTAGACATCGTCAACTTTTCTTGGCAGATGTTACATAAACATTGTTGGAGTTGAGAACATAAGACTTAATTGAGTGGTATGAATGTTGCTGGATCAGGTTGAGTTGTTCAAACACCCCCATCTACTACTATTGCAAATAAGAAATTCCATCTTTAAGCTACCTGGTGGTCGCATTAGACCAGGTGAATCAGGCAAGTGCTTCCTTATGTCTAGTTCGCCAGACCTGACATTGGGAAGGTTAATCATTCTTGAACCGAGGGCAATTCTTGTTCATTGACACTGATTGGACTTTCCAGATGTTGATGGATTGAAGCGTAAGCTATCAAGGAAGCTTTCTGTAAATGAGGATGAAACTGATTGGAAGGTAATCCATTGCCCTAATGGTTTTAGGTTTCATCATTGTTGTTTATATGTCTCCCGTGCGTAGGTGGAAGAATGTCTTGGAATGTGGTGGAGGCATGACTTCGAAACTCTGTTGTATCCATACTTACCCCCTAGTGCAAAAATGCCTAAGGTGATTTGATGAAGATAGCTCCTCTTATAGTTTAACCTTCTTCCTCAATAGGTTAATCGGTAGCTCCTTTTGTGGTTTGGATTGCATGCATTCTCAAATTCTCATACCTACACTGTACAGGAATGCACAAAACTTTACCTTGTCAAGTTACCAGCAAATCGAAAGTTCAATGTACCAAAAAATATGAAATTGCTTGCAGTTCCATTATGCCAGGTTCATGAAAATCAAAAGGTACATTTCTTCAGTTTAGATATCTTGGTCCTTGTTTGCCACATGTGTTGTGCTGGTAATTGTTGTTGATATTGATGCTGTGTTATATGCAATAAGTAATTAAATTAGATTAAGGAAGTTTGATCTGATCTCTGATGCATTTGGATATCTGCAGACTTATGGACCGGTAATATCAGGAGTCCCACTGCTGCTGTCAAAGTTCTCCTTCAACATTATCACAAATTAATTTGTGGCTGAATGAACTATATTGTAACAATAGAGAGATCAATATTTGGTGAACATCTCATCTGCCTTGTGTAAATAAATTCTTGACCGAGTGCATGGATGTATTTGAAGCTATCGTCAATGCCTTATCAGTAGATATTTTACTTTAGCCTTTGTAGTAACTTTCGTCGTGTATTGTTTTTCATCTCGTATTTGTGTATTTTTTTAATGTACATTAGAACCTCTTTAAATTGATACTTGGTAAATTAATAAACTCTCTAAGATAATATTTTTCTCTGGTCCTGACTTGGGCCAGTTAAAAACTTAACAAATTTCGATAAAATAATAAGATAATATATTTTCAAAATACCCCTATGTAAATATAGAGTCCTATTAATATCATAAATTAATAATTATAAAAACTTACACAAATATAACTAAGATAATTTAATGAAATATGATTCTAGTGTTGTTTGTTTTTTCTTAAAATTTAAGTCTAGTTGGAGTTATCTCTAACTTTTCTTATTGCATCCAAAATTTCTGATGTGTTTTCAAACTGTATCAAAAAAATTGTGAAGAATTCTAGACGCGATAAGTGCTTCCTTACGCGTAACTAGTTCCAAAGGTACTGTATCGTTTTCAACTTCGTCATCAACATTATTTTCAAGGATAGTAGCCACAATTTCTTCTACGCTCTGGACTTCTGAACATGTATCATTTTCACTCAGGTAATCCAATAAGTTATTGACATCCATTTTATTGCGATAGTTGAGATCATTAATCATGAGCTCAAGTTCATGAATGTCGTTTTCACAAGTGGGTTCATCTAAATTCCTTGAGACTTCATCCCCTGAACGAATTTTGCAGTGTCGAAAATAATTTGCTATTATCTCTTGCTGAATATTAACTGTCCAAGCCGAGACTGCAAGATTGATAGCATCAAAAACATTAATCTTACCTAAATCAGATTGTCCCAACTCATAGCCTTCTAAAATCCTACGATAAAATCTCCTACGATAGTGCATCTTGAAAGCTCTTATTATTCCATCATTACAAGGTTGAATTTTTGATGTCATGTTGGGTGGCAAGAAAAACAACTCAATATTATGTAACCCTTCAATGTATCTTGAATGTGCTGGATAATTATCTACCACAAACAAAATTTTTCTACCATGCATGTTTTTATCAAACTAACGGATATATTCATTAAAGAGCACACTTGTCATCCAAGCTCTTTAGCTCTTTTGTTGGCACGGTAGTAACAATTCAAGCTATTCAAGTTGACATTCTTGAAGCAATGTAACTTTGCATATTTTCCAATAATCCATAAAGGGATTTTTTAAGAGTCATCCTTGTTGCAACAAATAACAACTGTTAGCCTTTCTTTGTCTTGTTTTCTTCCTTCAAGTTGCTTCGTGGCAACAGAATGATCAACTTGTAACCTGTAAAACAAACCAGTTTCATCCATATTAAAAACATCTTTAATAGGGAACTTATCTATTTTTTTCCATTATAGACTCTAATTGCTTTTCCATGTCTTGTATATCAACCAAACCACTTTCTCCGAAACGACGAAATAACTTGATACCGTGTCGTAGCTTGAATTTCTCAAGCCAACCTTGAGAAAATTTGTGCTCAGAATCTTATTGAGGGTATAAAAGTTTCATTGTATCTCTTGCTTTCCCCAAAATTAGCTCTCCGGTCATATTCACACGATCTTGGTACTGGAGAAACCACTCATAAACAACCTTCTCCATATTTGGAAATTTTGCTGATTTGTGCCGCTTGATACCCCTTCCTTTTTCTAGGTTGGCCAAAAGATACTCAGCCTATCGTTTGAGTGTGTTTGAGATTGTACTTTGACTAACTTTCAAATGAAACTTTTCTTCAAGCCACAACTGTAAATCTTTTTGAGTGCATGTCGAATGATCTCTCTTGTACTCATATAATTCTTTGCATGTTTGATTTGTCATTGTTGATTTCTTGACACGTTTTAGATGAGGAGTCATTGTTGGGTGTGGTTTCAAGAAATTTCTATCTTGTTTATAAAGCATTTTTATCTCTATCATACGTACATATGTACATTGAATGTTTTTAGTAAAAATACAATGAATAATACTTAATTATTAAGAAACAATGAACATTATTTATTAGTTTTCATTAATATTATGTACAATAAATCTATGTTTTAGATAAGTTGTAACCAATAGTGGATCTATCTGTCTTGCATGGTCGAGACCTTCTTCCTCTTGTTTCTAAAACAAGCTTCCTTCTCTATCTTAACGTCTAGTTTTTGTTTCTTCTGGTTTATCTTACACATCGCCCAGCTTCCTTCACAATACTGGTTCCGTATTTCTATTATGGCTACGACATCTGAAGAAGATAAACTAGTGCAAGATATTTACCACAGTCTGAATATAGAAGAAGATGAACATATCTTGGAATACAACGACGTCACAGATAACGCAGAAAAGGGGGCTCCAGGTACTGAATGGCAACACTGTGTTATAGGGAGACTGATTACCGAGAAGACGATTAATTTTTCAATATTCAAACAAATTATGGCAAGTATATGGCGTCCTGGCAAAGGAATATTGATAAAAGAACTGGGAAATAATGTCTTCATTTTCCAGTTTTTCCACCACCTCGATGTGGATAGAGTCCTACGTGATGGCCCATGGAATTATCAGCAAATCCCCATTTTATTACACCGGCTACAGCCCCATGAGAATCCTCGTCAAGTAGAACTGGTAAGTCTAGATTTATGGGTACAAATACATAATATTCCTAATGGCTTTATGTCGGAAAGAATTGCAGTGGACGCTGGAAACTATATTGGTAAACATATGGAATCAGACCCACGAAATTTCTCATCTATCTGGAGAGAGTTCATGCGTATTCAGGTGACAGTTGATATCCGCAAGCCTTTGAAGCGGAAACTGTTCATGAAGAGATCATCGGAGGAGAAAGTCTGTCTGGAGTTTAAATATGAACGATTGAATACTTTCTGCTATTTTTGTGGTATTATTGGGCATACTGATCGGTTTTGCCATCTTTTATATGATCATCCACAAATCCCTATAAAACGTTTTGCTTATAGCCCATGGCTAAAAGCGGAATCCAGGAAAACAACACAAGTCGGTGCCAAATGGCTCAGGTCAGAAACTGATTTTCCG
>JAOTIZ010000202.1:12749706-12777765 GCA_027123425.1 Erythroxylum panamense | reverse complement strand
TCAGGACCTCAGTTGATCCTTGCCAGGCATCGAAGAACTCCGCCGTAGTTAAAGACTATTTTATTAAGTTAGTATTTGTAGTTGGCCCGCTGAGCATGACAGCATGGAGCATATTTCATATGTTTTGGATTTTGACTTATTTGTATTATGCATGATCGAGTATACTTGTCGAATTTCATTTTGAGATTATTATGGCATGTAACCCCGAGTTTTGGGGTGTTTAATTCGTGTGTATGATTTTGCGTATAAATTGCATGTGCGAATCGATTGTTGTGCAAATGTTGGGATCGGGTCCAACGCTGTAGGCCACCCGTTGGGGGCGCAGCCCGAGGGGCCGCCTCGGGATTCGAGTTCCGGGGCCCGGGCCCAACAAATAATATTAGATTATAAAATACTAAGAAAATTACACTAATAAATACACAAAGAATCATAATTTATGAAAAATAATTTTTCTGTATATTTTTTAATGTAAAATTATTATTAATATTTTTCAACGTATCTTTATCAGTATATATCGATTCTCTCCCTCTTTTATCCTTTCTAAATGTTCTTAGCAAAATGGTGGTGGTGTCCAAATAAAGATGGTGAAATTATATTTTTTCTGGCTGTTGAAAATGTGGATTTCTAAGCCGTTGGAGAGATCTTAAGGCCCTGTTTGGTTGGATGTTAATTAATAGAATGGAATGTAATAGAATGAAAGGGAATAGAATGGTTTATAATGGAATGGAATGTAATATATTAAAAAGTTGTTTGGGAATGATGGAAGGGTTTATAATGTAATGTAGTTAAATATTGTTTGGAAGATGGATGGAATGAAATGTAATGTATAATAAATGACTTTTATACCTCTTATAAGAAAATGATTGTTGCAGAAGGTTTATTATTTTATTATTAATTATATAAAAATATTAGTATTAATTATTTAATAAATTTTATTTTATTTCATGTGATTTATATTAAAAATAATTTATTTATATTATAATATATACAAACAATTAAAGAATACTTTTTTTTACATATTTTCTATTTTCATTAAGAAAATTTAATTATATAAATTATTATTATTAATTATTTAATATATTTTATTTTATTTTATGTGATTTATATATAAAAATAATTTATTTTTATTTTTATTTATATAGAAATATATATAAACAATTAAAGAATAATTTTTAAATATATTTTCTATTTTTCATTAATAAAAATTTTATTTATTTTTTATCAATTATATACAATTTATTATTAATTATATAAAAATATTATTATTAATTATTTAATAAATTTTATTATATTAAATTTTGATTTATATTTAAAAATAATTTATTTATACTTTTATTTATATAGAAAAATATACAAAAAATAATAATTTTTAATATATTTTTTATATACAATTCATTCGTCTTTTTTCCACTGTTCCCCAACATATTCAACGTTTCCACCATTACTTGGAAATTTCTTCATTTTTTTCTCCATAAGACTTTTGCAACGACTCTCGCATACTGCATTGATGACTTTAGTAAGCACCACATAAGATAGAGAGACTATTCTTCAACAGCAATAACGAAGCAACAAGGCTAAGAAACTGTGTTAGTGATCATGAAGAAAAGAACCTTGACCCGTACTATGCAGCTCAAGCTTTCTCTTCCTGATTCTGGTGAAGTCTCCATCCGCAAGTTCCTGTAAAGTTTCCATCTTTCTATCTTCCCTTATCCTCTTGGTTAAACTTAACTATGATTTTCTACGTTCTGAGAGATTTTTGTTGATGGGTTTTCTGCAGGACGCATAGTGGTACGTTTGTGGATGGTGATCTGCGGGTGAATCGTGATGGAGTGCGAATAGTCCCTGAAAGCGAAACAGAAGCTGTAAAGTTCTTTCCTTCTTATGATTTTAGTGCTTTCTGGGGTGATAGTGTTGTGCTGCTTATGATCTGGTCTTGTTGAATTGTTATTTGGTGACACGGAGTCGGAGTTTCAGTTAATTTCAGTTCACTTGATGCACAGGAAAAGAATGCTAATTCTCTATTCACGTTTCTTTTACATATTTGCATTCTTTTGAAGTTAACCACTAGGATTAATCCTTTATGGAATGGTATTCGAGAGAGACATCAAAATTGACAGGTCCATTTCGAAAGAGATTTGGTTATTAGGCTGGTGGCTTGACTTTGTTATACTTCTGTGAGATTGAACCTTCCTTGTGATGATCGATATTAGTTTTTCTAAATCCAGAACTCAAATTATCATGTATTATATGTTAGAAATATGTGGACTAATATAATCACAACATTAATTTCATATGCTAACCATTAATCAAATTGCCTAATGTATGTTTAATAACCATAATGGGATGGTTAATAATTTACTAATTACATTTGAGGCGCATGATAGTACCCTAATAATTATATGTTGGTCCATGAAACTATAGTTCATAACATCCTTGAAATGACACAATTACCCTTTTTCTACCCCTTAGGGTAGAACATGTTATAAGATGTAACATATGGTAAGATTGTGTATATATGATTTGTTGGGTGTGAAAGATAATATATTGGGTCTTCTACCATTAGCTTTCTATTGCACAAAGTGGTCTTGTTGTTTTGATAGGTTGTGGTAAAAGATGGAGAGTATCCACCAAGACTTTGAAACCAATTGCTATATTCACCGATGCATTCATCAACATCACTAAACCAAGATCTCGTTTTATTTAGAGCATAACAACACAATAAGAAAGACATATTAAAAAAAATTATGCACAGTTCGAGTGGGGGCAAGTGCAAGGTCCTTTTTGGACCATTTTTTTCTTTTTTTCTCCATTTTTTAATCCTATTTTTTCATATGTTTGTGCACAAGATTATTTGATAATTCTAATTGTTTTAATCTTATTGTGGCATAAACATGATTATTTGTCGATAATAGTGAATGCTTATTTTTTATATGTCGTAAAATTGAGCACGTGAAATTATTTAAGATGAGGATTTTTTTAAAATATTGATGTATGTTTAAAATTTTGTGTTTTACTCTAAAATAACATTAAGATTCATACGGATAATTAATTATCTTGTCAAGGCAACTATAGTATAATTTGTCAAAGGCGCAGCAAAGAATGTTAAAGACTGCTAATAGAAGGAGGCGTGATCTAGAATTGGATGTCGTAGATTTAGTCTTCTTGAAGATCAGACCCCATCGGCAAACCACTGCCACTGTCTCACAGAGGGTTTACCAAAAACTCAGTCCTCGATATTACGATCCATTTAGAATTTTAAAGCAGGTGGGAAAGGTCGCATATCGCTTAGAGCTACCTCCTTCCTCAAGAGTGCACCCCGTGTTTCATATTTCACAACTTAAGAGAGTTGTTGGTAACCATACGGTGGAAACAGGGTTGCCATCGAATTTGTTAGTTTAGGAGGCTGAATAGTTTCCAGAAGCAATTTTGGAGGCGAAATTATTGGGAGATAACTCACTGCCTTGTCACTGTTTACTAATTAAGTGGGTTGGGAGAGACAAAGATGAGGCATCATGGGTCAATTGTTTTGACTTTTGAGGTCAGTTTCCAGATTCTAACCTTGTGGACAAGGTTTGTTCTCAGGAGGTGGGAATTGTTAGCGACCATGCAGGGAAAGGCCAAGAGAATGTCGAGAGTATTGGTAACCTTGTCAGTTTGCAGGAGGGATCACCTAACCGTCCCTTATTGGTCTATAGTCGTAGGAAGAGGGGTTGTATAGCTGTGGACAATAACTAATTGTGACATCTAGGTGGCCGCAGATTGTTACGTGTGGGGGAATATTACATATGTAGAGCTAGAAATCTAGGAGGGGGTTTTTTATCATCTTTATTAAAGAAACATCTTGTATTCGGCTGCGGCTTGGGAAGGGTTGCAGTGCACCATTATTTCTCAATTAAAATCAATACAAATCAGTATCTCTTTTCTTCTCGTTCTGTGCAGTATCCCTTAGATCCTAACTCTACCATATGTCTTTCTTTCATTATGTTGTTATGCTGTAAATAAAATGAGATCTTGGTTTAGTGATGTTGATGAATGCATCGGTGAATATAGCATTATATAAGCGGATAGCCTATTTTCCATTCATAATTGGAATGTAATGTGACTTTTGGTTTCAACAGGGATTGTTATGTTATATTTTCAGATGATATCCTCTGATGAATTTCCTTTTTTCAGCCACCTCCTATTCAGCCAACTGACGAGCAGTTGACTTTAGCAGACATGGACACGATTAAGGTTATTGGGAAAGGAACTGGTGGGATTGTTCAATTGGTGCAGCATAAATGGACTGGCCAGTTTTTTGCACTAAAGGTATTGTGTAATTCAGCATGAACATTTTGTTACTCGCATATTTTCATTTCATCTGTCAGTTATTTAATTCACAAATTATGAGGTTATTTCCCATGGTTGCTTTCAACCTTTGAGCATCCATATCTCCCTATTTCTCTTTATTAGCTGGTGCTTCAAAATATGATATCTAATTCGGTAGCATTGATTTGAAGTATATGTGCTCCCACGTTGAAATGCGTTCACAATATTTGAAGGACATATTTGTTCTTTCAACTGTCAACTTGTACCTCCAGACCTTCATATATCATATGGCTATGGTGCCACTCGTTGCGGCTGGATTGAAAGTCCATGTTTTATTTAATGTCTAAGTTGATTTTCATCGTCAATATGTGAGAATGAAGATCAATATGTCCTGGAAATAAGTTGAGATTAGTATTTGGTTAAATCAAGCAGCGTTTTGTTTGCATATTTTGATATATAGATTACTGGTAGAATCAAACATTGAAGCAAGAGATGTCAAACAGCTTCTGAGCTTTGATTATAAATTTAATAGTTGTTTTGAGCTGGGAATGTCTTTCGGAACTCTCTTTCTCCATCTACATCTCTCAGCCCTATCTCTTCTCGTTAGGAATACTTCTTACTGACCTTCTTCAAAAGATATATCATGTTGAATAGATGGTGCACTTGTGGTTTCACTTTTACCTTTACAAAATTTATGGGCTATGCTTTCTACTTTCTCATTCGTATCTGGTCTGGAGTGTCATCAAAATTCGCATCCTTGCTCCTGTTCAGGTTATACAGTTGAATGTTGAAGAGTCTACTAGGCGGGCAATTGCACGGGAATTGAAAATCAATCAATCATCACAATCCCCATATATTGTAACGTGTTACCAGTCTTTCTACAACAATGGCACCATTTCAATTATCTTAGAATATATGGACGGTGGATCTATGGCAGATTTTCTTAGACAAGTTGGAACAGTTCCAGAGCCTTACCTTGCTGCCATATATAAACAGGTGGAAAACATGGACAATCAACTTACTCGTTTCGTTGCAGATTCAAGTTTAATTTCTTTACTCCGTCGTTGCTACACAGGTGCTCAAGGGGCTGTTGTATCTTCATCATGAGAAACACATTATCCACAGAGACTTAAAACCTTCAAATTTGTTGATAAATCACAGAGGAGAAGTCAAGATCACAGACTTTGGCGTAAGTGCAATGCTACCAAGCACTACAGGGCAGGCTAACACTTTTGTTGGCACACGTAATTACATGTCTGTAAGTACCAAGTGACTCAAACAAGTGGTGTTAATAACAACTTTGTACACAAAAGCCTTTAAACGGAAGAACAGCAAAAGCTGTTAGAAGTTACCCATGTTTTAACTGTAAGGTGTCAACTGGTGTTAATGTAAGTTTTTCTCATATACAGAAACACTTTACACAGTTCTTCAACAACAAAAGTTGCTAAAATCTAATCGTATTTGAACTGTAAGGTGCTCATTTCGATTGGTTATATTTTTGTAGCCTGAGAGAATTACTGGGGGAAGTCATAGTTATAAAAGTGATATTTGGAGCTTGGGGTTGGTACTGCTAGAGTCTGCAACTGGCTTGTTTCCGTATTCGCCTCCACAACAAGATGAGGGCTGGCATTGTGTCTATGACATCATAGAAGCCATTGTTGAGAAACCACCACCTTCTGCACCTTCTGGTCAATTTTCCCCCAACTTTTGTTCATTCATATCTGCATGGTAAGTGTTGAACTTCCATACAGGATTACTCAAGATTTAAGTTTTTCCTTTGTTTTGTAAGAAGGCGATTCTTATTTCCGCCGAGTCTTGTTCATTCATATCCCTATGGTAAGTGTTGAACTTCCGCACAGAGTCACTCAAAATGTATATTTGTTCTTTATTTAGTACAAGGGGAGTCTTATGCTTTTTTTGTAATGTGGGTAAGTTCAGTCAAGATGTAACTTCCATGGACCGTTACTGTTCTACTGTTTTTAGCTTCTCTTGTTCATCCTTCATAGAAGTTCCAATTTTACTAAGAAGTTTGTAAAAATTGCTAATCTATTTATTCTGCCTGCATACATGCATTTATGTGGGCATTTCCATTCTTCTATTAAATTGGAACTACTATTATGTGGATAGACGTGGAGTTTTATGTGTGTCCTTTCCACATTGACAGATATATTCTCTCTGAGACTTTCCTTGTTTCTTGTACAAATTCAGTTCATGGCATCACAAACTTCCAAAACTCTCTGCATGTATCAGTTAATAAGCAATTTCTGTTTGATCTGAAAAGAAGTCATTCTTTCAATGAATATGGTTGTTTGGTATCACTAATTCCATTCTGCATTTCACTGTCATTTTCAGCCTGCAGAAAGAGCCTAAGGATAGACGGTCAGCAATTGAGCTAATGGTATATGAAATTTCTACGCTGATTTTTCTCTGCATTGTCTTGCTCAAATATGTGCATAAGTACGCAGTTCTGAATTCTTTCTTCGTTCCTATCTCTACACCAGGCACACCCTTTCATGAGCATGTATGAGGACCGTCATGTGGATCTCTCTGCCTACTTCACAAATGCTGGGTCTCCACTGACAAATTTTTGAAACTATCATGCAAGTCCTTTTGCCTTTATTTAAAGTTTCTTGCCATTCATTGCTCCCTAGGATTGTTGGAAAAGGGGACCCAATTTCGCAAACAATAAGCAGAAACAAGCTTAACCTTTCCCAAATTGTGTAGTTAGATGGGAAATTGATACCAACCAAAATTACAGCAGTATAATGCAAATATAATCAGCCCAAACAATGCAAAGAACATAAGGATTAGGTGAAAAAAAACCCCAATGTGGGGAAAAATCACGGGATCATTTGTAAAGGGTTTCAAAACTTCCATTAATCAACAATAATCAAATGGGTACAATACATTGTTCTTTCCTAGCTTAACTAGAACACAACCAGCAAGGAAGCTCCTCATGCTTGTAGGGAGTTTTCTAAATACTTAAATGCCTAACAGCATTGGCCAATAATTTAATGGTTTAAGTCCTGTCTTACAAGGCCATATTTCTGCTAAAACCCTTCTTCCTCCTCCCACTGCCTTGGAAAAAATAAAAAACAAAAAGATATAAAATCTTTGACAATCTTCATTGGAACTCTTGTTAGGTGCAGTTAGCACAAAATATGTGGACTTCATATTTTGTTTGCTTGTGTTCCTTTTCTAAATTTCAGAATAGCATAGTCTGATTCTGTCCCTGGGGCTTTATGTCTTCACTGCTAGAATAAGGTTCATGATCTCTATCTTTTGCTTTTCCAGATGCTTTGTTTATCATTAGTAAATCTTTCAAAAACACTTTATACTAAAAGCTCTACTGCACATTATTGCTTTAGAAAGCCATAAAGATCCGTTCTGCAATAACAACAATTCTTTTCGAGCCATGTTTATAACTAGAAACTTCAGTGTTAATAAGACCACCATGTGATCCTTGAAAAATATTCTGCATGATCTGTTGCCCAAGGGACTTGTGAATTTGACCTGAAAAGTGCTGATTTTCCTTTTACGTATGCATATGAATTCGCTGCCTTCTAACAAATAGAAATAATCAGAAAAGAGTTATAGGAGATTTCTCGTGCGATTTTGGAGACCTGAAGATAAGTAATTTGCTGCCACTGTAACAGAATGGAATGTAGATTACAATGAGCAGCCCACGGCGTACAAATCATCAGTATACTAACAAAATATTCAACTGTCTGTCTGGAGTGGAATACTGTATCTATCATCAGCGTTCTGCAAATATTTTTCCATGCAGATGAACTTTAGTGAAGGTGGTCCCAGTTCCACCACAAAATTTGGACAGTCCGGGGATCCTTTCTCTACTCGGCTCATATGAGCTTCCTTGCTTGGAGTTGTGATGATTTGAGATCATAATGGCTTTGCAATTGATTGCTTGTCACTTCTTAATCGATGCCACTTTTAATACATTGAAACGGGTTCAATTTGCTGACAAGAAAAATAACTAGGAAGAACAAACTCATGCTACAGAACAAGAAAAGATAAATACTAATCAACGTTATCAAATATTCAGGATTCGGTACGTTAAGAAGTTTACCCTGTTTTGCTATGAAATGAGAATTTCAAAAATCTGAGGGGAGTTGAACCAGCATGCATTAGGTGCTGATACACCTAGAACTTGGAATTTAAAAACTTCCATTAGACAGGTTTTGAACGCAGATCAGATGCAGGTGAAGAGTTTTCAAATTTTAGAAGAAACATAAGGCAGGACATTGCAAATATTTTTCAGTATACAAAACTATTGGGTATCACTATTAAAAGAACAGATTGAAACTAATGATACAGGTCGTACACAGGTTTTGGTTACACCGCTAGATGAATGTGGTAGAGCAGTTTGGCATTTAGGTCTCCTTTAATAAACTTAGAAATTTCCAACCTATGGGGTGAACATGATATTACAGTTAGGTGTTCCTCTTCAATTTCCTATGAGCTTTCAAATCCACAATCAAAACAGTAGTGTTGTCTTTACTTCCCCTTTGGAGGGCAAGCCTTGACAGGAATTCAGCTGCTGCTTGAGCAGCAGGATCAACTCCTTCATCCCTTTCAATTGGCATGGCCTCGCCATTCTTTTTATGCCAGAGAAGGATTCTTCTTCGAGCAATTTCACAGGCCTCCTCGTTTGTTATGACATCCCACAGACCATCACTTGCTAGGATTAGGCACTCATCTTCTTTTGCTCTAGAAACAATAGTCACTTCTGGATCAGGGATAATCCATGGTTTCAAGTATCTATCCCCTGAGTTCCATAAACAGAAAAATTGAAAAAGATTCAGTAACCAAGTCTTGGACTAGACCTGAAATCTTCTCGTGAATTTCACCGAATTACGCAGATGCCACTGTTGATGCAAAAAAAAGAAATCCATATTTGATGCCGCGTTAACAATTGAAAGTCAAAAAGCGAGTAGGCATACCAATTGACCTTGACGTTGCAAGAACACCAAAAACACGAGAGCCATTCCACTGTATAATCCTGCCTCCCGCAGCCTCTTTCCTTGCATATTCGTCTTCTCTATCTGGCTGTAAGAAAAATAGAGGTGTTTAGGAGGCAAATGTCCTTCAATATGTCAAGAGGAACCTGTTATAGATTAAAACTGAAAGGACCAGAAGTTACTTTGTGATCTACTGACAATGGCATAGCCATTTTGCCCCTATACAATACGGCTCTTGAATCACCACAATTTGCAACTATTATATGAGTTGAACATACTATCGCAACAACTGCTGTAGAACCAACAGTTTCAGGTGCAATAGGTTCAGAATGAGACTCAGGATCACTGCCATTGCTTTCTGTAGTGCCTCTGCGAGATCCAACGACCTCAGAATCAACTTTAAGAAAACAATTTGAGAAGGCTTTCTTCCACTGCTCCTGCCAACAGTCCTTGATGGCTTCATTGCACAAACATGATCTGACATGTTCTATCTGGTCAGCCAAAGCCAAATGGAGACGCTGACTGCAGTAATTAGAAACCTAACGGAAACAAATTAATATTGATGAGATTTTATTTTCTCCTCAAATTAAGAAAAAAGAACAAATTTGAATCAACGTGCCTGAGAGCCACCGTGTCCATCATAAACACCAAAGAAATGAGCAGTCAAGTTAGTCGCATTCCGATTCATTCCATTCATATCGTTGTCAACCATTAGCATTCGGGTCGGTATTTGCAGAAACCGAGGAACAGCAGCGACGGCATCTTCCATCTCCGGTCTCCTTCCACGTATGGATATGAATCCCCAAAGCGGTATGCCGTCCAATTCAAGGGCCAGACTACCTGTTCTATTGATCTTGTCTTGCAGCACATCAGGAGTTAAGGAACAAGCTTTTGGATCAGAGCCATATCCATTTTCAACTTCAAAATCCACTGTTACGGAGCTTAGACCTTCCATAGGCTCCAAATTATCATTTGGTTCTGTCAAATACGATCTGACAATCTTTCCACAGTCACCTACGCAACTTTTAGCATCCATTGGAGCAGTTAAGTTTTTATCATTATCCTCAGCATCCAAAACCAAAGCTTGCTTGACTCGAGCACTGCCACTCCCACCACCTGCAGACTGCGAAGGTCCATCCTCAGGTAAGTGTTCATGCTCTGAAGATGCTAGTTGATCATCCTTGCTAGGCATATTATAGGTTTTCCGAGAAGTCAAACTATTGTTACTTTCTATTGCAATGTTTGTCGAAGGTGCTATTCTTTCCTTCCCGTCATCTGCAACAGTTGATGCCCCTCCAATCCCAGTTCTTGAACTGTTGCCTTCATAGCATCCATTTCTGCCAGGAGACAGCATATCTGGCTTTCTTTGGGGTTTAGACAAGAAGGTTGTGCCATCGTTTACACACTTTAGCCCAGAAATTTCCATGTTGGCTGTTCCTGCAGACATGCTGCAAACAGTTTTGCCTATACTAAACGGAACATGAACCCTTGCGGACACCTCCTCCATTGAATTCATTTGGCTTCGCAACATCAATCTTAATTTTGAAACACCCTAATCGCTCAAACTCAAGCAAAGTGGAGAGGAAAACAAGTTGGTTGAAAGGACTCCAGAACTCTATTGATTTAAGATCACATTACATGATTAGACAAACAATCAAACACCATATATACTGCAACTAAATGCTAGAAATAGATGCCTCCAGAAACAATCGAATCTCTATAACTGGACTCTTCCCTGTATCTTAAACCATAAGCGAGAGAAAAAGAGAACAAAGAGCCAAAATCTTCTTTTCTACCTACCAATCAACCTTTTGATCCGTTGCATATGTTGTAGGCAAAAGAAGTAAATGAATCAAAGGAAAAAAGAAAAAAAAAACAAGGATGAATATGATATGAGAATCAGCAAAGGCACAAGAAAAAGTAATTAAATGGTGTCATGTAGAAACAAGAAGTTAACTTTCAACCAAAAATAGAAAAACCCAGAAAAAGGAACACAACAAATCTTATGGGGTGCCCTGAATCAGAGGCAACATATCTCAACCCATTGAAAAGTTTTGTTCTTTCTCTCGCTGCTATTGCTTTCCCAACTTCAACCACCTTCAACTAACAAGTTCTATAAATTAAAACGACAAAACCTTCTCATGTCATACCCTGTGTGTTCGCTTTCATTTATCGACACATACATACTTAAGTATATGCCTCCACAACTTCTCAGAGGAGACTGTCCAAGTAAAGTAAGAACTGTCGGAAACTCCATATCCCCACATATTATTATGTTCTAGTGGCTGTGGGCGTTTCCACTTTTAGCCTATTGACCTTCAAAGAAACTCCTTGCGTTATTGCGATTGTTATTATGCAAAGGAAAAAGCTGAAGTACGTAGCCAAGAAGAGAAAAAAGACAAAATGCTCAGCTCATGCAAAGCAAAGTCTCCAAGAGGAAGCAAAAACACCACGTGTCCGTTTTAGAGAAGAAGCACATACTGTTACGTTTATATATATACGTGTGTGTGCGTTCTGCAATTTTATTTGGTTATTTATGAGACTACATCAATTAAACGCTTCCATTATGAAATTATTTCTGGAGGAATAATTTTAATTGTTTCGTTATAACTAAAGAGAATTAATATTATAAACTTAAATTATGTTGTTGTTAGTTTATGTCCAATAATCAATCAGTTGGCTTTAGTTTAATGATAAAATAATTTAAAGTTATTATTTATCTTATACATATTTAAATGTATATGATAAAATCCAATGAATAATTATAAATTGCTAATGAAATTATAGAGAGATTATAATTGTGGGATTCATATTGCATATATATATATATATTATCTTTAAATTGTTCATAGTCATTATTTTATTAAGGCTAGACATTAATAGAATGTTAAAAAATTAACACATTTTATGCTTTTCCTTATGATAAAGTTGTCGATTTCATAGACTAAAGTATGATGATACTTAAAACAACATGCGGGTGCTTGCTAGAAAATAAGTTTACTGAGTTGTCCTATATGAGAAATCTATTTAGAATATTACTTGTATGTCTATAAAAATTCTTATTGTGATGATTGTATAATTGATTCTTTGATTTAAGGTCTCGGAATTATTTTGTATATGGATTGATCATTGAATGTAACATAAATTATATGAAAGTAATTGAGTGATCAAGATATAATTTATCACCCTAAAATAATTAGAGAAAATGTTAAGTTGTTTCAAGAAATCATTGATCAAGGTAGAATGATATTTTGTAAATATTTTTCAAATGTGATTTATTAAATCAATAACTAATAGTGGAGAACTAAGATGATGGTACTCAAAATAGAGAAAACATTAAATGTATACTCTATGCTTAATCAGAACATTATATGATGAAATAATTAAATTAAAATTATGCATGAAAAGGTCAGTCAAAACTATTTTGACATTTCTAAATATTTGGATAGTCATAATGTATTAGTAGAAGTTAATCCTGATTTATAATTATAAATTCTTTAATTGGAGAATTAAAAACAAGTTAAAGGAAGTTTTAATTAATTTAATTATAATAATGAAATATAATTATAATTTATAATCATTGCTAACATATTTAGAATTTAATGAGTCACATATGAGAACGAGTTTAAGAGAACAAATGAATTTTAATCAATTTGGACTTGATTGTAAAGTTTAAAAATTTTATAATTAAATATGAGATATTTAATAAATAAGAACCAATATTAGATATTGGATCTTATTTGAGTATAATTAGAATTTAATTAGATTTATTTGTAATTTTAATTAAAATTTAATTGAAATCATAATTTAATTTCAAATTAGTTACTAAAATGTCTAGAATGTATTATAAATAGGCTTAGGGATGATAATGGGTCGAGCCAAGCCTGAACTTATTCCAGAAGCTGCCCTATCAGAGCCTGACCGGAATTTTATTGTTTTGAAAAATCAAAATGACATCCCTAAGCCCTAGCTCGACCTAAGGATTGGAAGCTCGATCGCTCGACCTAAGGATTGGAAGCTCGAGGCTCGATCGAGCTGAGTTGGTTGGCTTGGTACCTTTTTGTCATCCCTAAATAGGCTTAAATTCTAAGTGAGCCAGTACTTCTTGCTTAACCCTCTTTGTAAGAATTACAGAGTTATCTTAACCTGTTTTATGAATATCGTTAAAGATCGATCACTTTTACAGTTGCAGTAGTTGAGATAGACCGATTTCGAAAACAGTTAAAAGGATATGATAGACCAATTTCAAAAACAGTAAAAGGATATGATAGAAAATGATCAAGGCTTAGAATAAGGCAAGAATAATATTTCACTTTATTATGATTTATGTATTAATCATTTTATAGAATTAAAGTGACCATTATTTTTTGAGAATCAAAATAGAAAAAAAAAATAATTTTTCTGCTATGGTCGAAATCTGATGCCCTCATTTTTTAACAATTTTAACTTCAAAATTTTAATCAAAATATATAATTTATATTGTATAAAGTTTTTATTTCAAACTCTTGAAAAGAATGAATTTTAATATATTGAATGAGGATTGTAATAACAATAAAATAAACTATAATGTAATGTGGGATAAACATCCTATCGGGAGGGCACGTTGAAAAGGCTTTGAAAGAGAAGATGTTTTAATAATATCCAAGAAATGAATTGGTTCTCATATCTTTTTTAAATATTTGAAATACTGCAAAATAACTAGATGATTAGACACAATTTTAGATATGTCAATGGCCAGATTGGGCCCAGCGTTGGCCTGACAGGCCTGGCCATCCAGTTCCTCATATATATATATATTTTTCGAAAAACTTCAAAAACGGTAGCCCAATAGGTCGGGATGGGTATGCCTATGACCCGACAGTTATAAAAGGAAATTTATATTAGCTCAACTGGATATAAGTTCATAATATTGTTAGATGAAAAGACCATTAAACAAGCTAGGCTTTGTTTTATGGCTAAAGTTGACACGGAAAAGTCTTAAATTTATATGACCAGATTGACAAATACAAAGTAACAGCCCTGCTTTTTCATATTTAAACCATAAACAAGTTATGAAGCTATTTATATAATAGAATTAAATTAATTTTATTTAACAAAAATATTAGTTATTTATAATGAAAACAACATCGCTACTATTTAAAGGTAAGGTTAGTAGACCTCTCTAAATTTCGCACTTCAACGAAAATTTTACTGGGTATTGTTGTATTAATTGTTGTTTACTAAAAATGTTTGATATTTTTTATTGAAGATTTTTTACAAAAAAAACATGTCAACAGATCTTCTATTTCAATAAATCTATTCAAATTCTATTCTATTGAGTTTTATTCACATATGATCCAGTGATGTGTGGATAAAAATCAATAGAATAAAATTAAAATAGGTTAAACAACACAGATGATCCTGTAATATATAGATAAAATTTAATGAAACAACATATTAAACAGCATAGGCGATCCCGTGCCAAAAAACACAGTAGTCAAGAAACTTAGAAATCATTGCATTGGTTAGAATTACATCTAGGCGTGAGAAACCATTGACTCGTGTGCAACCAAGTCCAGTGAATTACTTTTATCAGCTAGAAAACAGATATGCACTTGTGTAGCTAGAAATAATGTGCCTGATTTAAGAGGAGCAGCACAGGAGCATGCTCTCATCGTTGAGATTATAAGGTCTAGGGTTTGAGAACAAAGAAGCTCCTTGTAACTGGGATTTTTAATATATAAGCAAGTCATGCACCAAAAAAAAAAAAACTAAAATCAAGTAACCAAAACCTTCAGAATAATATGAGAAGGTGCAGACAATGCCTAGAAACTCATTAGTAAATAAGAAAAAACAGAAACAGAAGTGGATTGGTAAACCAAAGAGGTAGGACGATGTTTTAATACATTTATGCAATTACATTTTAAGCCTTAATTACAAGGAAAAAGAAGTAACGTAATCAGTTCACAAAGTTACTTATTTTGTGGAGGTTTAGGGAGGGTCATTACTATATGCAGACTTCTTTTTGTTTTTTTACAAAGAGACTATTTTTATGACTTAAACTTGTGATCTTATAGTCACAAAAGAGCAACTTTATCGGTTGCTTGCTAATATTTGAAGAGACAGATAAAAAACTTGGAAAGGCTGATGTAAAAGTTTGAATTATAGTCCTCGGGTCAAAATTTTATGCAGAGATTCATAACTTCAGGTTAAGTAGGTTGAACGATTTAGGTAAAGTTAAAAAGTTTCCATCAGCTTAAAACTGAAGCACGTAAACCGCCACTCAAGCAGCCAACTTCACAAAGTCATTGATCTTCAAGCTAAAACCACAGATTTCAAGAATGCACCTTGAAATGTAGGCAGCTACTCTTAACTCAGAATTTCTATGCAACATAACGTTGAAGATAAATACAAAATGGAAAAGAAAAAAAAAAGAAGCCACGGAAAAGGAAGACTTAATACTTCACCGACATTAACAAGCTTTATATTTTGTACTATGACCACCATGTAAGCATATTAGACTTACCTCAGTGGTTTCGACTGAAGCTAAGTGATTAGACTGTAGAAGCAATTCAGAGGGAACAATGAAATCCTGAAAAAGAAACCAGTGGAAACGTCTGCTTCCTGATACTATCCGAGCAGAAACCAAAAAAAGAGAAAATAAATAAGTTCTTGAACCTATCATTCACAACACACACAGAGGTTTCATTAACGTACCTGTTAGGATATAGATCATCATCTTGACTCGTGCATGCTTCAACTCTGAAATGAAACTTTAACCAGAGGAGAAAATGATGCAGCCGGGAAAAAATCTTATTACAAGTCAACTTGACACAACATAAACAAACCTTTGGACTGCAAGAAGAGTGAATGTAAACATGAAAAAGACCCAGCAAAAGAGCAGTTATGATAATCACAGCTTGTAATGTAGCAACACGAGATAAAAGAAAAATATATGGAGATACATCTTATATAAGTCAACTGAAGATAAATGATACCGACTGGAAAGCTAATTTTATTGAAGATAAAAAATGTATGTACAAGAGCAAGAGGGCATTGATCTCTGATTTTTGAAGCTACAGGGAGGATACAAGTGTTGCTAAGATGTAAACACTAAGGCAAACTAATTTATACCTTTGGAGAGGATCTTTACAGTCAGAATTACCAACGTTATACAGTGACAAAAAGTTGTTTGCAACCGGAGTTTCGCTTGAAAATTAATCTATATGACCTACTTGTGAAAAAGCAGCCTCGTGAACCATGTAACTGGTCATTTCATGATAGAAGTGATTTTCTTTTAGTTGTCAAATGGTATAATAAACAAGACTATACAGGGAGCCTTTAGACCATCATATTCAAATCTGAAAGGTCATCCATTGGAATTTCAAGTCCCATGAAGTCACCATGGTCCGGTAATCCATCATCATCAATGTTCAACCAAGAACCTAGATCCTGCTCTTCATCGATTTCTGGTAGGCTGGACAAATCAATGGCCTGAGCGTCAAGCACATCCATGGTAAGCCCATCTTTTTCTTTTGCATTGCCATCTTTAGCCATTTCTCTAGACTTTGACTCGGAAACCAATGCAGGTTTAGGCTGCTCCGACATCTTACCCAGAAGTCCATTAACGGAAACAGATAATTGGGTTATTTTCTGCTTGGGTTTTGTTTTGGATTTCCTTTCTCCCTTAGCATTAGATGATGATGGACGACCAATTTTATTAGTTCCATTAATAGAAAAAGCCCCTCTGTTGTGCCCTTTTCCTTCCCTGTCTCTCTCGCTCCTCTTCCCTTTTGTACTGTTTGATAGAGAACCTCCAATTCCTGTTAGAATACTTGAATTACCAGCAGTTCCAACATCAAGTAACAGTTCCCTCTTTTTCCCCCTGCTCAACCATCCATCTTCTTTACCATTAGTTTGTTCAGATAAGTGGTTTACAGGATGAAGCATATCAAGAGAATTAGGATCGTAACTTTCTCCATTCATACTCAAACGTGAATTTCGAGGACTTGGCTGTGAACCCAAGGAAGCTGGAAAACAAAAAAGAAAATGAGGAAAGAAAAGTCAAAAATTAATTATTCACAAGAAATTTTAAGAACATAAAATATCTAAAAAGAAGATATAAAGATCATAAAGTTCCCCACTGAAGAAAATTAAAGGCACCCTATGCCAATATAGAAGTGAGTTGCAGCATGTCTGGAAAAGTACCTGAAACTCTAGCGTCAAAAGATTGGGTTGAGTTGTTAGCATATAATTTCACTGATTCATCACTATGAGCATCTGCTGCCTGTCCATAATTGAGGCCAGAAAGAAACATATCCCTGTATAGCTGGTCACCGAAGCAGCTCTTGCCAGTATCTTCAAATCTATGACAATATTCTAATATGCGTTTAACAAATGCCAAGGCAGCTTGCTTGGCCATCTTGTTACTGGAACCCTTCCCACCAGCAGCATGAGACCTTCGACAAGACTATCAAAGGAAGTTTGGACAAGTTAATTAACCACCTAAAGAGCACATCTAACAGCAGGTACAGTGTGAATGTGTGATTGTATCCAACAATATAACCGCTGGCAAAACAAAAGGCTCCTGACAATCTGTATTACTATGTTAAAATTTTGGAAAATGAGCACCAAAATAATTAGATATTAATAGAGGAGAATAACAATTAGAAGCACATTACTAATAAGCAGTGGCAGCAGAGCGCGTTGAAAGAAGACGGTTGTTTCATGTTTATAGTAGCAGACAATACTGCAATAAATCTACATGAAAAGCATTCACTTCATGATAGTTATTTAAAAGAGGGTCCGTCAGAGAATGCCCTTAAGTAGTTATATAAAGTTTCCTTCCTTGTTCAAAAGGCCAAAAAAGAGGTATTGCAGCCTGGAGTTTGCAGCACCATAATAATGAAACTAAAATAATCACATCAAACCTGAAAAGAGAGAGATAAAATAATGCAGAGAAAGAAAATACCATATACTTATCATAAGCCATTGTGATGAGTTTGTCATAAGCACGCTGTTCAAATTCCCTATGTAACATGGACCATTGTGAGTACACAATCCAGAAAAGTTTAAACCATACACAGGATGTTTTGAATCTCAAGTAGAAGCAAAGTTTATTACTTTTCTTGTTGTACTTTTGTTTCCAAGGCAGACTTCAGTAATTTTTCTTGTAGAGCTTTCTTCTTCAAAACCTATTGCGAGTACAAAGGAAAAAGAAAAAGACAAGCTGTTAGAAAAATAAATCCATGCCAAAGTGGAAAATTATAGTACTATCTTATTCTGCATCCTGAACATTATAAGTTTCCGCTTTCTAATAAATGTCCACTGGGTATGACTGGAAAAAGTTAAAGGGTTCTACATTATATCTGCATTATATCTTATGACAGACGAGAAACCATCAGCGAAAAGCTGAAAAAGATGGGGAAACAAATTTGGTAATTGATTCAAGTATGTTTGCATCAAAGATTCTGCAGTTAAATAAAAGAATACCTGTGCCTGGTACTTTTCTTCTAATTTATTAATATCATCAAATATGTCTTCATCCTCCATCTGCAAGTCAACCTGGATAAAGAAGAATCCAAACTCACTCAAATAAATTTGTAGATATCCTCATGATTTTGCAAGTGGAACAAATGTAAAAACTGAAAATACTGAAGCAACTGTATCACTTGTACGGCACAAAACGAACATGCACACTACAATAAGATAGTTCAGATGAAGAAACCTACCACTGACTGTGGGAAAAGTCCAATACTTTGAACTTCCAGGAGAAGTCTATCATTAATTTGCATATTATCATACTGCAGTTCTGGGCAGGCCAGATTGGACATTGATGATTGTTCAAAGACGCCATTTGTAGAATGGCTAAATTTAGGCATAATAACAATGTCCGCCTCGTCAGTTTCTGCCACTGCAGTGATCTTATTATAATTGTTATATGTAAAACATCCAAAATAATTAATGTTTACTAAATGGTCTAAACCATCTGTCCCTAACTCTCCATCGAGTTCAAATCTATCTCCATTTCCATCAAATTCCACATTTCCATTTGTGTGGGTAGATTCTTCCTCTGGAATAATTGCGGCTAACAGTCTTTGACAAGGAGTAATGTGCAGTCCTCCAAGCATGAACTGTTCAAGTTCAGAACTCCTTGTTTCAGCATACTCAACCTTTGTGTCCTGTTATTTCAGTCAGTGACAAACTTCAGTTATTTACATAAGAAGAAACTTGCATTGATATTGGAGTGAACAACTTAAAATCTTTGTTGAGTGACAGATAAAACTCCTGGAACTTGGTAGCTAAAAGAGACTCTTGTCTATATCAGTTATGTGATTATCCCTTCAAATATTGGAGGATGTTTGATATAAAAACAAAAGGCTAGACCTGTTGACTCAAGTAAGTGATGTCTTCATCAGATATAAAACCAAAGAATCGCTCCATTTGCCCCCAAAATACGCTTAAACAAGCATGAGCTGCAGCAAAAATCATATTAAGTTTAACAGAAAGAAAATTAATTTTGGAAACAAAGGAAACAGTGGAAAACATACGAGGATTAATAACAAAACTGGCAGCAGCCAATAGCTCCTCCTTTCCGTCATCTGAACCAACTAAAATGTTTTGACAAAAGAAATGGTGAATAAATGAACTAGACCAGATAAGATCAAATGCTTAGAGATCCAGAATATTTCTCATGAAGGCATTAAAGAAAAACTACCAAGAAAATCTGTTGAAGTGTTTACTGTAGCGTGCTTTTGACGTGCATATGCCTTGCGATCAGAGAGTTTTCTTGTTGGTGGACGACCTGCTTTACTGGGTAAAATATTTCATGAGATTGTCAGATTTCAAATCATAGTAACTTCAGGATAAAAACTATTGGTAACTAGAAAAACAACTAACCTTTCATTTTTATCAAAACAGAGTCTGGCACTTCTAAGCTGCTTTGCTGTTCCCATGTTGCCAAGCTTCTCTCCTCCTGTACGCACAAGAGATCTTGCAGATATAAAGCCCCGCCCAGACCTCCCCTGCTTTCGTACGCCATCTATAAGATCATCTGCACTAACCAGCTTATTCTTTCTTGATGACAGGCCCAAAGCTGAAACCTTTTGGACATTCTGTTCGGCATTCTCATCTATCTCATCGGACTTTTTCTCCTTGTCTTTAGACTTGATTTCAGGAGTCCCAGACTCTTCACTTTCAGATAACGCTGCTGAAGATAAAAGTTCACCTTTTGATTTAACTTGTTGAGGAGAATTACCAGTTAAACGTCTGGTAAATCCCATCCCAACTTCATTACCTGAAACATCAGATACACTATCCAAAACAGGACTCTCATAATTGTTTGAAATGATTGGAATCAAATTAGTTCTTCTGGCAGTACGGGAAATCTTCTGTGGTCTTTGACCAGCCCATTGGGCAACAGGTGGTGATGAAGAGCGAGCTGAAGCAGTACGCTTGCGACTGTTAGCTCCAACAGCAGGAGGCTTGTTAGTACAATGAGGAAGTTCCCAATCATTTGAAGTAGTAGCTCTATGGACTATTGGTGACAACTTGGGTGTGATGCCCGAACCCGATCGCGGAGCCCGAATAATTGCATTCATTTTTGCGGTTGATGTAGGACTAGCAGAATTAAAATCCTCACCAACATTTGACCTGGATATTATGGGGATAAGGAAATTGTTAACACCTAAGCTGACAAAGCTTATTAAAAGAATAAAGAAATATGCTTACACGAGAACACAGTTCAAGACAATCAACACTATAATCCAAGAATAAGGAGAAATTGTACATACGCAGAAATATGTCCAATATGACCTAGATAGGGGGAGAAGGATGATAGAAATAACAATATCACAATGAAAATAGGATAAAACCACAATAACCAAGCGCTCACAAAAATCAACTTATGCATACTTATTAACAGCTCTGAAGTTCCCCCTTTCCTTATCTAAACTAACAAGCCGTTCTCTCCTGTCACTGAGATGGGAATCATTTTCCGGATCAGTCCTCGGGAGGGATGGCCTAGCACTCATGCCAGTAGGCTGAGAAAGATTATCTGATTTTGCAACTCCAACAGCATCATTAGCAACTCCTGGCCTACAGCAAGATAAATTGCCTCAAAATAGGAGATCATATATATAGAGCAACTGTAACGAATATCTCAATTAAAAAATCTAAGATTCAAGTAAGCATATCTGAAAAGATATTTGACAGTGAGAACCTAACATAAAGGGTTGCTTCAAATAAACAAAATTATCATGGAAGTTACTTCCATTGTTCACAAGTCTAGTCAAGGGCATGCTACACAATCAGTTTATAAGAATCTATGAATTCATACTCTCTGCAAGAAGACATAACAAACACATATTCAGTAGAAACTTCTTAATAATAAATCCTTTCTGTTGCACTCTAGGGCAACCAAAAGTGTAAAGGATGATTCTGGCACTGGGAAGCGCTTAATTCCAAGTTCGCAAGTCACAATCATGTCTAGATATTTGTAATTAGAAAACCATTAAACAAATAGTAAAATAAGGGGCCTGTTTTATGCGCAAAGGGCCATAAGTTGATACAACCAAGACCATTGTACATTTGAGTTTCTTTTCTTGTTTATTGCCTCCAGACTTGACCATATAAAAATAGTTTGTTAAACAATGAAGTTTAAAAATTTACCTTATAGGTATGTCATTATTGCCTTTCTTTTACCCCTTCCTAATCAATACCAATGAAATCAGTCCAAAAATTAATGATTTTCCAGAAAATTTATCTGGCATTAACAATCCAATCCACCTATAAATAGTAACCAAAACTCTGATTAAATTGCCACTAGGAAAAGCAAATAAAAAATACCATAAACGCACAAATGCACGTATTTCCAAAATATTCTGAATTTTCTCATAACATATATGGAAGATAATGATAAAAGGAAAGTGATATTGCCATGAATATCAGAAAAGGTAACAATATCTATCAAAAGAAGTTAACATTATTCCTCCTAGTAGTCCTTGAATAATATCACTGGAAGAAAACATAAACTAGTTCAATCCTTGATAGTTAATGTTTATTCTGTCAAAAGAGATAAAAGTTCTTGTGAAGAAAAAATCCATTATAATATAGAAAGGGATGCCTGTTACTGGAATTCCTCTGACAAAGTACTCCCAATAATAGTCATAGCAAATTTCCAAAACAAATATACAGCAAAACACAATGGGTAAACTCAAAATAGTCATTAAAGAAGGGTAAAAACGATTCCCAGAATACCTGAAACCATGGGAATCACAACTCAATCTTGAACGGCTATCAGAAACAAGCCTTTGCTGCATTCCCTGTTTAGACTCCCTATGCCCATCACTGGGTTTAATTGGCACTGCAATTGGAGACCCATCAGATTTGATCCCAGAACGTTTCTTCTTCAATTTTGTCTTTTCCCAACCATCGACACCATCACCCTGAATAGCACCAGCGTTTGCAAGGTGCAGCATTTCCCTGTCTCTATCTAAGGCTGCAGATGCCCTAACAAGAGCATTACTCTGCAAATCCAAACTTTTTCGGAGTTTATATCCAAAATTTCTCCTAACAAGTTAAGATGGAGAAAACATCATCTGCTAATTTGAAAATAATAAGGTTTAACCTATATGATACTACTGAATTATGACAAAACAAAACTGAGTAATGTACCATCCCAGTTACATGCTACCAACACTCACTAGACATATTTAATAAAACCAAAAGCAACTCTGAAATTCGATCATCATTCAGCTGACATGGTTTTCCAGTTTTTGAAGAAAGGAGGTGATGACAAACACATGGAAGAAGGTTCAAAGCACAATAAGTTTGGGAAAAAGTGAAGTTTGTAACAACAGACTCCCATGTACATGATATAAAGTACGAACAGAACTACACACTAGGAAACATCTACAGTTTAACAAGATGCAGAGGAAATGGGAAATATGACAGCTTAATGAATAAACCTTATCAGTAAACCACTCACAGTTATCTCCATGGGGCGCTTATACTAATTAAAAGTAAAAGTTCTATGTTGAAAAAAATGAGAAAACGAATATCACTACATGAACAAGGCACAGACCCTCACATCCACCAAAGAAGTTCGTGTGCGCTTGTTTGGAACAGCATTTTTTGTTCGTTCTTCTAACTTTGTTGGCTCTATTTCACTGCCACTGTTGATGGCATGGTTCTGAATTCCCATCTTCGGAAGGCTCGGGCCAAGAACTGATCGATCACTTGACCGCTCATTAGCTAAAAAATCTGATCTAGATTTCTTTCTTGATGGTATGCTTGGGAAAAATTTGTTGAGTACAGATAAAGCCTCATTGAAAGTTTTCATGCGTTCCCTGTTATTTAAAAGATTTTGATGAACCAGTTGCAACTATAATACGATATACAAATATTCAATAAATTACCTGGCCTTGACAATGCTTTCACGTAGAATGGCCTTTACCCGTTTGAAGTCCTCCGGTGGAATCTTTCCTTTTGAAGGAAGAGTTGGAGAATCATCGCCTGAAATACCAAGAGCTATATTCAAGTGGCGTCTAAAGTCCCCCTGACGGCTGCATTTATGCTCGGAAGCCACCACCTTTGGATCAAAACGCAAGCATTGGAAGAAATTTACCACATCTCCCTGTGCTACTATACAGCTGCTTCTGGTCAAATTTGGAAGTGAAGGTAAGATAGGGTTCTCAATGCTTTCTCTGAAGCTACCTGATCTGTCAAATTGAGAAGCTAAGTGGGATCCACGTTGCCCAGTAGTATATACTGGCCGATCTGGGCTGGCAGAAGATAGATCAAACTTACTAGATGTTGCCATTTCATTAATCCCTTCGCATCCTCTACATTACATTCCCAATAAGTATAATAAAGCATCAGAAAATTGAGCACTGATAAATATAAAGGCCAATTTGAGACTTCGGATGATGAAACGATGACAAAGCAGCTGCATAAACAAAAAGCCACTAGGTTACAATGCAAAATTCAATTTCAAAATCAAAGAGGTCGATCACTGAATTTTTATGTTCAAACTCATGCTCATGAAAGAAGTATGGAACGACCATTCTGGAATTCTTAGAACTCTGATTGAATAACTTACATTAGAATCAAAGAAATTAATGATAATGAAGAGGAAACCATAACCAAATTCAGACATGATTCGATGCAGTGATTAAGAATTGCGCTCCACATTTTTGCACAGAAAAAGGATATAAAAATGAAAAGAAACATCAACTAATACAAGCAATCCAAAGTCCAAATAGTGAGTTATTGTAGCAAATCACTGCTCATTAATCACCATAGTAAATGAGCTGGTTCAAGCAAACACCAATAGAATAAAAAATGGACAAATCCCACAGCATCCATCCAGAGATGACTCGATGCAGTGATTAACAATTTATGGCAACATATTAAAAGTTACAACACTCTAAGGTGCCCGATCCTGTCTCATTGGCTAATCAGTAAATACAACATTTTTATTTGTGCTAATTCCTTCTTTAGAGTGAAATTTCGTGATCTTTTGGCATGAAGTTATATTGAACTTAAATTCTTTCAATCTTTCCATCAAAACTTGAACTTGGTAGCAGCATTATTCACATCCGAAGATACAATAGTCAAAACAGTTGCTTCTCTTACAAAGGTTTTACCGCCACAAGCTCACAAATACTTAATTCATTTTCTACTATTTCCAATAATTGGGATAATAATTCAGTTCATTGACCAAAAAACTAATAAAACAACAATGAACACATAAATCACCACTTAAGAAATCAATAAAGACATGCCCAAAAGTATATCAACATCAAAAGGAAAAGTAAGCAGGAATCCATGACAAACAACATATAAGAACTCAACCTAACACACAAAGAAACCCTAAAACTCAAATGAAAATTGAAATTCAAAAGCAAAAAGGTATCCTAATTAAAAGACCAAAAGTTCAGATACAAAATTATGGACGAAATTTACCATGAGAGGAGTCGGAATGATAACTCGAATCGGAAAAATTCAGGGATTGAAAGTTTAATGCGCTTTTTTCTGCCTTCGGAAAGTGAAAAATTTTTCGAATAAGGGTTGACGCTGCAAATCGAAGGTTCATACTCGCTGTGTTTTGATCGGCAATGGAAATTAGGAACCATTTAATTTACTTTTATGCCCATGGCTTGATGCGTCGGATAACGGAAAAATAAGGGGAAGGTTGGGGTTAATTTGGAAATAAAATTGTCGAGCCGGCTCTTACCAGGCTTCAAGCCCTCCAAGTCTTATGGGACGTCGGAGTGCCGATGGGTTGTACAAACATAGAGTTTAAGAACCGAATACTGCCCAATCTTTTGATTGAAACACACACAAAAAAGAAGTTAATTACCTTCCCCTAAAATCATTTTTTAATTATCTATTCACTTTTTTATGAGAATTGCAATAACTCTTTTTTTTTTCTTGCTGAGTATATCTTACATTAATACCAATTTTAATATATAAGCATTGTGTTATATACTTTTTTAAAATTTGACATAATAGATTGAAAAATATTTAATATTTTTAATTTAGTCTCAAACTTTTAAAATTTTTAATTTAGTAATCGATGTTTTAAATTGTATAACAATCAGGTGAAAATATTATTCTAACAAACAAACATACAAGTATTTATAACAATTAGGTCAAAATATTATTTTTGCTTGACATACAAGTGATATATTTAGTGAATGTGTTATATTAGTTAAAATATCAATTTATTTTATTTATACAAATTTTAAGTCACTAAATTAAAAATTCAGATATTAAAGTACAAAAAATTTTAAAAGTTAAAACATTTTTTAAAATTTATAAAAGTGTGTGCCATTTACTAGTTTTATTATTTTGGTAATTAAAATATACACAAGTGCATAGTTACTTGCCTGATATAATAACTAATCATATCTTATGGAAAGAAAAAACATATAATTAGTTTATGAATTGAATTCCTTAGATGCAGAGTAGATCTCTCTATTCAAAGAAAACACACGAGAGCTGATCCTAACTGGCATTCGTGAGTTTGAGATTTGCGGAGCAAGTATATGTCGGTTTATGCCCTTGCAGTCAATTTTAGTCGTGAAAAATTTTTAAATTCATTCCGCTGCATGCGTAAATTTTCCAATAGTACACCCAGTTGGCAATCTATTTGGAATTAACTCATTCGGCATTATTTGGCATATCTGTCACATTTGTCTGTTAGTAAACTGCCATTAGTTGCCAATCTCAGCATAAACTTCGTACAAATATTCCATAATAAAAACCTGAAAAGGGTATTTGCGGATAACACATCAATTGCTTTAAACACTTCTTACTACCCCTACCATGCAATTGGCAAGGCCCTCCAAATGTTAGGCGGCAAGCATCAGGAAATCAAGCATACTAGGGCTTAACCTGACAAAAAAACCAAAAAAGGAGCAGGTGCAGCCAACATCATCACAAGGGATTATTCCTTCAGTTGCAGCTTGATTCTTGTAATCTGAGTAGAGCCAAAATGAAGTGTGTGAGGTCAGTGCAAGATGCTGTATGTGACATCGTAAAGCAATTTTGAGTTGAGTCTTTGGTGTAGTAGTCCACTGCAGAGTCACCTGAAAGGAAAATCGTCACTTAGTCCGAAGTATGAACCAGTAGTAACCACTTAAAATTTCCAACCAATTTTCATCGGATGGATTTATTACTTTGAACAGAGTCGATGGAAACTTGAAACCATGGGAAACGAGACAGGAGTTTTAAGGTGGTAACGTTAGTTGTCTGTCTAATAGCAAAATGAGTTGATTGTTTGATTCAGGAGAAATTAATGAAGCCGTTGAAGCCTTTTATAACCATGTTCCTCCAGTCAAGAAGAGCGTAGTTCTGTCATGATTTGAACAAGTTATTAACAGCTTACATCTGAATGGAGCCTCTTTAAGTAGTGGGATCTGTCACCAGAATTGCATTACAAAGTACAAACTCCTTACAACTCAGGTCGTTTAAACTAGTCACAGTATAATAGCAATGTTGTGCAAACATGACATGGATTTTGTTTCCTCGAATAAAAAGTCACTAGTACCTTAAATAATCAATAAAGCTGAACCAATTATGTCAATAGAAATAAATTATGATTATGGCATGAAGATCTGTTTATAATTGATATGGTATACCAGTGACATAAGAATATGTCCCTAACGTTGCGTTTGGTTACTGTCTTTAATATGCAGAGACGGAATGAGACGAAAATTTGGAGATGGAACAGAACAAAAATTAGAGACGGTGAGGTGTTTGGTTGTGATAGACAGAACAGAAAAAACTGTCTCCGTCTCAAAGACAAAAATGTGTTTGGTTGCAGTGGACAAAACATAAAAACAGTATCAATGACGAAAATGCCCTTGCAGTATAATATAATTGAAAATATGTAATTCATTGATTATTTTAAAACGAATGATCTGTATTAGTAAAAATGTTAACAAATAATAATAATAATAACAATAACAATAAGAAATTAATTTCGTATAATAAAAATAAAATAAAATAAAAATAAATAATGATAGAAGAAGAAGAGGAAGAAATTAATAATAATAAGGAATTTACTAATCACAATAATAATAAGAAAATTAATAATGAATAATAATGATAATAAAAAATAATAAGAAAATTAATGTTGTATAATAATAATAATAATAAGTAAAAAATTTATAACAATAATTAATAATCACAATAATAGCAATAATTAATAATAATAATAATAATAATAATTAAAAATTTATAATAATAATTAATAATCAAAAACAATAATTAATAATAATAATAA
>JAOTIZ010000202.1:12728644-12749606 GCA_027123425.1 Erythroxylum panamense | reverse complement strand
ATTCAGTCATGAATGCACTCACTGCTCAAGCCATCCAAATTACCGATATGCCCTCACATCGGTAACGGGATGTTACAATAACTGCACTGACCCTAATTATCATTTAATACAAAATTCTTATCATTAAGAGGAGCTCTATTATCATCATCATTCAAATTCAATATACCAAATGACATGTCGATGCTTTCTCATCTCAGATTGTTTTCCAAGTCATTCATCTACCAAATCTGATTTCTCATAAACTCAATCCGCCAAGAAATCGATATTATCAATGAAAATTGGATTTGTTGAACTATTTGTGTTATTAAGACTCTTAGTAGACAATAAAATTTAATTATTAGAAAATTATAAGAAACTAACAATGATAATAATACACCTTTCTCGAAGCCTTAAATTGTAACGAATAAAAACCAAGTTATTCAACCTCTAATGCTCCAATCTATTTCTTTTCTTAGAATGGATAAATTCAAATATACTTCAGTTTTGTTCACAGCTTGTTGTACTCACACATTGACTCAAAATCTAAATTACAAACCTCTACAATTCTGGAATACTATTTTTGAATTGATCCCACAAAAACTGTAAGTCCTAAAATAACAAAAGTAGCATTATAAATAAAATAAAATGATAATTAATTTTCTACAAATAAGAAAAAGGAAACAACTAATAGTGGAGAAAATTTTTCTCTTTGTCGAATAGCAATCGACATTTTAAAATCCCCAGAAGACGCCTTATAAAGTTCCATTTATGAGCTCAAGAGAGTTTGCATCATGCTATGCTCAACTACTATTGTAATAGTTAATAGCAATCCTCTATTAACTTCAACTTTCTTTGTAACATCCGGTTTCTATATTAAAAGTTAGAACATAAAAATATGGTATATGTGAGATCAATGAGAGATTAAGAAAAATGCATTTTTTCATGCTCATGCCTGTTCTTAGTATACACGCACGTGAATTTGAATTTTACACATATTAAAATGATTGTACATGCATTCATTGACATTCCATGTATAATTAACTTATATATGTGAAAAGTGATTTTATTGAGAATTGCGGTTTATGTGCACTAAAAATTTAATTAGAAAGTGTGTTTAGTGATTTTGAATTCTTGGTGAATTTTAGGAATGAATTACGAAAATGTTGAATATTATTAGACTAGAAAAAATGCCACTCGGTGGGTAAATGGATGGAAGGAAATAGAAATAATAAACAAAATGATATTGTAGAATTTTTGAAAATGACTTTAAAAATTTGGAGATAACTTTAGAATTTATGAGAAAATGTTGTTACGAAAACTTTGGTGATAATTGGAATAAAAAGATAGGAGTTATGAAACTAGTTAGTTGGGAAACTAGTTAAAGCTTTAGATATTGGACAAGTGTCCAAGTCTTAAGCCATGGTTCTTTTTATTTGAAAGACCAAGATACTGTTGCTCTTGTCTTAAAATATCTTCTCTGTGACTTTCCTCATCTTCTGGAAGCTTCATTACTGTTAGAAATCTCTCACCCTCACAACACAAGTCTTACTCTCACTTTTCACTTGCTACCTCATTTTTGTTATCTTATTCACTATAATGAAAATATCTAACCCTGCAACTCTCGATTGATGATGATTGGGTGTTACTGGAAAGCTAGGGCTCATATGAGTTTTGAAGAGTTGGAGTTTTAAACAAGTAAGCATTTTATGGGTTTTCTTGTTATATGAGATGAAACATGCATCACGTTAGCTCAGTATTAAATCGTTATGAAATAGTGATATACACATTTGTTGAAAGGGGCGTTTGGTTTGAGGGTTTGGGAACAAAGGAATTGAATAATTGTAAAAAACAGTGTTTGCTTTAGGGTTTTCAATTCCAGGGGAATGGATTTATCCTATTAAATTTGGGAATCTACTAAACCCACCAAGGGGGTGGGTATCGAGTTTTCATTCCAATCTAAGTTTTTTCACGTTTATTTTTAACTCTTTTATCCCCAACCTTTGCCCTACCATCCTCTTTACTTCCTTATTGCCTCTCAATTCCTTACGATCTCCCATCTTGCCTTATTGCGTCTCATCAACGAAGGAATTTTTTGTTCTGCGCCTCCAGGTATATTTTCTGAAATCCCTCGTTTTAATTTGATGTTAAATGAACTAGATAGAACCTGGTTTCATCTCATTGTAAATGGGGCTTTTGCTCCTTTTTTTTCTTATATATTCTCATTTTATGATTTAATCAAGAGAATAACCAATCTGCTATATGGTTTGATGATGTGAAAGTGCATATGGTTATAGATTGAACAAGAATCATAAAACCAATCTGCTCCTTTTTTTTTCCTTATAATTATTTTTTTGCGATTTAATTTGATTTTTCGTATATGGTTTTAACTCTTAAAAAAAAGAAAAACACATAGCGAATCGTCTTCTACGTTGGTGTTTGTTTATTTGTTTTGTAAAGCTCTTAATGACTTTTAAGAATAACGAAATAGAAGCACTTTTTAAATTTTTAACCTTTGTATAAAGACGCAAGCCCTTCATTTTTACTTTTATTTCTTCATAAAAGTCATGCCTTTTTTGTTTTGATAAAGCCTTAACCTTTGGATAAAAAGAATAATTACTTTTATTTGGTTTAACAATTTAACAATTGAGGGTAAAAATGGTATTATATTATCTTTCATTCCCATTAATGTAACAAACCAAACAACATTATTGGTATTAATACAAAAACTCAAGTTACAAACCAAACATCATTTTTTTATTTTTCATATCTATCCTCATCCCCTTCTACTATTATACCCATATCTATGGCCAACCCCGTGCTTAAACCAAACATCTACTAAGATCTCGAGGAGTTAATTGTGTCTATTACAAAGTCATAGAAAATGGATAAGGTGTGTGAATTAAGTCAAATAGCTAAATCTCATTAACAAGTCAAATACCTATAGTAAAATTGAACACCTACAAATGAAATCAAGGGAAATAATTAATTAAAGTCAAATATCTAAAATCTCATCAATATATTAAATATTTTGAAGACTAGCTACATGCAAAAATTTAACAAACTCAGCATGGAGTGGTTAGGTGCGGGAGTAGAGATATGGCACCGAAGCCTAACATGCTTAGAAGGATGAAAAGTAGAACATGACATATGCAACCGTCATTGGACAATTTGTCCCTTCAACTACGAAATTGTCAGGTACAATCCACGATAGCCCAATCGTTGTTTTTGTTGATGAGGGATCTACGAACACCACTTCTCTAGCTCACAATCGCACTTATAATCACCTCTGAAAAGTTCAAAATGCCTCCTCATCTCCTCTCCTTCATTTGCCTTGTTGTCGTGCATCTCCAAAAACCCTAAATTTTGCTATAAAAAGAAGTTTTCAGGGGAAAATGAAGGAGAGGAGATGAGAGGAGGCGTTTTACATCGTGTTTCAGATCGAATTCTTCTCCTTTAAGTCCATGAAGATAATTATAATTTGTATACACACTTGTAGCAAATTAAGTAGCAAATATATAACAAAAATATATAATATCAAGCAAAATACATCAAATATGATTGTAAAAATATAGTTAAATATGCATCTATCAAATATCCTTACACTTAAGTGTTTGCTTATCCTCAAGCAAACTATAATCAAAATTATAGAACTTACAATATCAATCTTTCATCAATTTCAATCTCTCCATTCATACTATACATCATCATACCCTATTGAATCAAATTAGCATATAATTAGAGTCAAGTTATCCTAAAATTAACTCCTAAAGCAATATTAATAATAATCACATCACAATCACATTGAAATCAAAAGCATATATCTTCACACCCTCACCAAGATTTCACTCATTGCACTTAAGTGTTTAGGGTGAAAAGTATAAAAAATCTCAATCAATGCATAATAGAATTCTTACTATAAGCTTACAATAAAATTACATCTCCACCACTTATGTATAAACTAGAAACAAAATTCAAAAGCTTTTTATAAAAGTTGTAATGGGGTTTAAGTACAATATGGTTAGGATATAGAATGGGTTAAATTAAAGGAAATTTATCAAAGAGAATTACAAGCTTGTTTACAAACGTTCAGGTCCTTCCATTGTAAATCCATTAGTACTATATACTTATTCTTTTCTCTTTTTTTCTTTCTTTTTTGTTTTTTATTTGATTGTTTTGTTTTTTTAATCACAATATTTGGTACCATAATAATAAACATAATGGGCCTTTCAAAAATTTCAAGTCTCAATAAGTAAATAATGTAAATAACCATCACGGTTCAAACCAATAAAAAGGTCTTCAACGAAAAATAGATAAAGGTTAATATGTGGGTTAAATCAATGAAAATAGATAAGGTTCATCTTGGTTATTCCTAAAGATAAACTTAAAGGTGTGGCAATTTTCAAAGAAATAGGCTAAAGCAAGTTGTTTAATCTAAGTGCCTTCATCAATGCTTTTAATTTAACAAATATGATCTCAATATGCATAATAAAGGCAAATTCTAAAATAATCCTACTATACATGATATCATACACATGAAAGAATAACAAGAGCTTTAAAAAATTTTGAAATATGCTCATTAGGCTGAAAAGCTCATTAAAAAATAGGTATTATGTGTGTAAATGTATGCAATATCATTCAACTTGATCATCTCAATGATTGCTAAAAAATTGATTTAGAAAACGAATTTTATTCTAATCATCATCTTTTTGCCCACCAATTTAATCAATATTTAATAAGGAAATATAGTATTCATGGACAGATTCAACCAATTCAGAATATCAATTAATAAGATTATAATTAGGATTATAATAAGCTTTAAGAAATCAGTTAAAGATTCAATAAACCCATTCCCACACTTAAAGTTGTACATTGTCCCTGTAAGGTTCCGATCATACATCTCATATATAATATATATCAAATATATGCAGCGGAAAATAAATCGAAACCTTAAAAAAACAGATCTACTCATGCATATAGATATAGAAAACAAAAACATGAAATATAAGATGTTTACATACCTTTCTGACGATCTCCTTCGTTCTTTAATCTTCTCTACGATAGGTTGTTGTAAACTACAACGATTAATGTAGACCGTCTCTAATGAAAGTCCACACAAAGATAGAAGGATGAAACCTCACTAGGAGATGACTAGAATTCTTTCTTTGTACTAGCAAAGACAAGAACTCTTGTGAGAGTTAGAGAGAAAAAGAGTGTGTATACAAGAAAAGAGCCTTTGTTTCACTTGTGTCTTACACAAGATGTACAAAAAATATCTGTATTTTCTGCACTATTTGACCTTCCATAACCCCCATCACCAATGGAGAGTTATGGAAAGTTAATAGTCATGAATAACCTGCATAAGTTATAAGAAGTTAATGACTACGAATAACATGCATTAATGGGAGTTTGGAAAGTTAATAGCCAAATTCGCAACCAACAACACTTGTTTCTAATCCATTCCATGTAACGTTTCCTACCACGATCACATCACTATATTATTGGACTCCGAATTTTTCTTTAATTTTTATTTATTTTATTATTTAATTTTCTTAGAATTTAGCCTATTAATTTAGCAACCATAAGTTGAAATTAGAAATTAGAATCTAGAAGAGAAATATTATAATTAGGTTAGGATAATATGGTGTTAAATGGATTAAAGGAGTTAGAGACATAAAAGATAAAAGAAGGGGCAAAATTGAGAGAACAAGACTAAAAGGGGTAAAATGGGAAAACAAGACAAAAATATCGTCTTGAATTAAAAGAAGGAAGAAGAGGAAAATCGTGGGAGTTAGAAAAGAGAAGAGAAATCATGGGGAGAAGAAAAAGAAAGAAGAAAACATGGGAAGCTAGGGAAAAAGGAGAAAGAAGAAGAAGGAAGAGAAATCAAGCTTCCTAGAGGTAAGCTTCATCTTTTTCTTCTTGCTTTAGTAGGAAAACAAAAAGAGTTAGGAAGAGAATAGGATTTTGGGTTGGGGGTAAAGGAAGAAGAAGAGAATCATGAAACTCTTTAAGGATTTTCAACTAGGTTTTAGTTTTTCTAGTCTAGATAATCCATAAGTGGATTAAGTTTAGGCTTAATTTTGTTCTTGATTATTAAAACCTTATGGGTTTTCTTTTGTATATTGGATTGAATGGGAAATGTATATGATTGAATGAAAACTTAGTTTATTGAAGGAAATCAAGAAAACCCAAGGCAACAGCAAGAGGAAAGACAATCTTGAATTTAGGATTTCTAAACAAATTAGGTGGATATTATGTTTACGGTTATTCCGATAATGAGTCAATATTTGTTTGCTCGAGTGCTTAAATTGCTTGAATTGAATTATTATGATTGATATGAAAATGCATGATGAGTTATATACACTTGGAGTAAATTAAGAATCAAATATACAAAAAAGGTATAGAATATCAAACATCGGTGTAAAAATATAGTTAAATATGCATCTATCTATCGCATCCTCTTTCATAACTCCAATAACTCCTCAATATTTCACCAACAAACTACATGCCTTACTCTAAAAGTTCCACCATGCTCTTACCACTCCTAAGGACCCCCTCCATCGAAAGCCATGGAACACAAAATCCCCCTCCTCCCCGACTTAACCCTAGTCAATGTTCATCCATATTGCTATCCTCATTTTCAAAAGGAAGAGATCGAATGCTTAGTAAACGAAATGTTGGAGGAAGAAATTATCACCATTAGCAACAGTCCCTTCTTTTCTCCAGTGCTCTTGGTGACGCAAAAATGGTATGTGGCAGTTTTGCATAGACTACTATGAACTCAATACAATGACTATAAAGGATAGATTTCTCATCCCACTGTTGATGAATTATTGGACGAGATCAATAAAGCTCATTTTTTTCTTTAAACGTAACTTGAGGGCAAGCTACAACCAAGTGAGGATCCACCCCTTCGACATAGCCAAAACTACTTTTTGAATGCACGAGGGTCATTACGACATGGTACAACCAATTATTTATTTAACCTCTTAAGCTACCAAAATAAAGTATGGTTTGTTACACGTATGTAAACAGTTGCCATCCAATGGCCTGATCACAACAAACCGTCACGACCGAAGTGGCCCTTGTAACATTTTTACAAGAGAATGAAAATGAATAAAAAATCCTTACCTTATCATATCTTATAAAGTTTTGAGTATCAAGTTCCCCATCAACGTATGGTTTAAGTGTTGCTTCTATTTCGTAGAGTTTGTCCTATGGAACATATTTGAACCATAAAGGGGCCTGATAAAAGAAGAAACTTAAATGTCTTTGTAACTATGTTAATTGCAGTGCTAAACAAAATACTTTCCTTTGATCTGACCCCAGAGTAACAAACTGGTATTCAACATCACAAAGCAACCTAAACGTTAGATCCTTAGCTTCAGGTGGTAACCTTGCATCCTTTGAAAATTTTAAATGATTCTTCCAATGGACAATTTAAAGAAGACTTGGTCATCTGCGTATAGATTCGTATAATTGTCCCTCCACATTTCAAAAAGATGCATGCACAACTTGAAATCATGGTAAGTAAATACCATATAAAGAAAATGAGCAATGAAAAAAAGAGTATCTTTGTTTGATCTGACCCCCAGAGTACCAAACCAGCGTTTGACTTCACAAAGAAAACTAAAGATTAGATCTTTTGCAACAGTTGACAACCTTGCATCCTTTGAAAATTTTAATTGATTGTGGAATTGGTCATTATGAGTATAAATTCATATAATTGTACCTTTATATTTCATAAAGATACATGTGTGGTTATATCTTATACAGTATCTCATAGTTATAAAATCGATATAGTCCAGAATTTAATTTACGATTAGATTAATTAAATTTCTTTAATTTATCTTTAATTCTATATTTAAACAATTTATATCCATAGATCAAGATTGGTGTCTATTAACACATCATGACCACCTAAATATTTAGGAATGTTAAAGTGATCTTCACTAACCTTTCTGTGCATAAATTTTTCGTATAATTCAATCAGTTCATTATATAATGTTTCGATTAGACATAAAGCATTAAATTAATTTCTAATCTATTTTGAGTTCAATCATATTAATTATCATCCTTTAGCTATTGATTTAATTAATGACATTTGTAGATCATTTACAAAATGTCATTCCACCTTGACCAAAGATTTCTCGAATCAATACTAATCGAGAATAGTAGAATATTCTCCCTAATTACTTTAGGGAGATGAATCATATCTTGATCACTCAACTACCTCTATATAGTTCACGCTACATCTAATGACTACCGACTGAGCTATCCTTAATTAGATTAAGTCATAAGTAGTATCAAAACATAATAATCCTTATATAAGATAACTTTGGAGATCTTAAGTCAAAAAATCATTTATGCAATCATTATAATAAGAATTTTATAGACGTACTAATAATATTCCAAATAGATTTCTTATATAAAGTCAATTCAGTAAACTTGTTATCTTATAAGCACCTACATGTTTGTTTAAGTATCTCCGTAATTTAATTTATGAGATCGATTATTTCTTTCATAAGAAAAACGAAACGTGTGTTAATCTTTTTACATTCTATTAATGTCTAGTTTTAATAAAATAATGGTTGGAATAATTTGAGGAAAATACATAAATGCAATATAAATTTCATAATTATAATCTCATTATAATTTGATTTATAATATATAATTATCTTATAGACTTTATCATATATATATATATATAAGATAAAGAATACTTAAAAATATTATCACTTAATTACAGCCAAGCAGATTAGCAGAGGAGCATAAATCAATATAATCGGGGCAAGATCTTCTGTCTAATTTTATGGTGTCTTATTGTGTCCAGTGAATCTCATCCATTTATTTATGTTGGACCAATATGAATGGCTGAGATTCACTGGACACAATAAAATATCATAAAATTAGACAAAAGATCTAGACTCATATATCCGGGCATATAAAAAGGGACACTAAGGGGATGGCGCCATATAAGGTCTAGAATAGTGACTTGGGAAAGAGTGGTAATAAAATTTAGAAACGTGTAGGTGGCGTGTCCGCCTTTGGTTCTTCACAAGTGAAACTGTGAAAGTAAGACTTTTTAAGTAGTGATTAGTTACCTCAATTCGGCTATCAGAATCAGATTGGGGTTGGTAAGTACTACTGTATTGGGGATACTACCGAAATGCTTACTCGGATGTTATCCAAACCCAAAAGTAAGACTTTTTAAGTAGTAATTAGTTACCTCTGTTCGGCTATCAGATTGGGGTTGGTAAGCACAACTGTAATTCAAGATACTACCGAAATGCTTACTCGGATGTTATCCCAACCCCAAAGACGATTTAATATCTTCTTGTTCTTGTTTCATTTAGAATATGTGTTATAATAATGTTGAGACGAATGATTGATTATGAAATCGTGGGCATGGGTTAGCAAATTATCATAATCACTCAATTTGCCTGCCCAGTTATTCAAAGCTCAGATCTACCTCATAAAGATACTCGACCTGTCCGCTGAGGATGGTTTTCTGACGAGATGGACCAGAACTGTAGGCAAAACGTATAAGAAAAGATTTTAATGTGAAGTTGGGATGGACACAAGGTATATTAAATTAAAAGAAATGATGTATGTATATATCTTTATTAGTTGGAGGGGACGGGCAAGTATATATGTCTTTAGTTACATGTACCCATCAAAAGAATGGAATCAAGGGAAGCAACAAGCAAACACATCATGAATCAAGCCTATCCTGGGAAGTTGAAGAGTGAGTGCTAAGGCCAAGCGGAGCCTGCAAGGCCATGGTGCAAGAGATTGTGGGCAATATGATCTCTGGCTTGAATTGCTCCAACGGATCGCAGATTGTTCTCGGGGATCATCTCATCGTCGAACGGTTGGAAATGGAGGTCTGGGTCCATAACCTCGTTCCTCATTTCGCAAATATTGTGCAGCACACAACAGGCTCCCAGAAGCACAGGCAAGTCCTGTAGCTTCACCTCTGTTCTTTTCTGCAGACAAGCCCATCTTCCTTTCAACCTCATGAATGCCTCCTTAGCAACACCTTGTATGTGCTCTATCTTCTCGTTGAAAGTGTGCTGTGCCCATGTCAAGTGCTGGTGCGTGTAAGGCACCAGAACCCAGTCCGTTAAAGGGAACCCAGAGTTCCCGACAATCCAAACGTCCTTTAAAAGCCCTCTGTTGGCCCTCTGGAACAGAGCTGACTTCTCTAACACCTGATCATCAGGCATAGACCCAGGCCATCCAATGCAAATATCCGTGAAAACACCTCTTGGATCTACAACCCCTTGAACCGTAATGGAATACGATGTTTTCTGATTCCTCTCAGTGTGTCTCTTGTTGAAATAAGCCGCCACTTTAATCTTCGGAGCAATAATTGGGATATGGGTAGTGTACATTGAGCCCCCAGCGTCTGGTATCCCAGACATTGATTGAAACTCACTCTTCATCATCCTCATCTTCTCATCATCAGGCCACTGAAGAAACTTTGGCATTAGAACTGTCCTTATCGCAGAGCACACCTCCAGAACCAACTTATGGCAAGTTGATATCCCAAGACCGAATCTTTTGGACACGAGCCTTAAGGGATGACCCGTCGCTAGCCTCCAGATGCACACGGCAACGCGTTGGCGGACCGGAATAGCGTCTCGCAACATCGTGTTCTTCTTGGTCACGGCCGACTCAAGCTCTTCGCATATCATCTCAAATGTTGCTTTACTCATCCGAAACTCTTTCCGGAACTCCTCTTCTGGAAAATCGGGATGGTTACACCGATCCCACCAGTCCTTTGACCTGTCCTTGACCCACAGTCGCCGCTGTTGTCCCGGTGCCGCCGCAGAGCCCCCAACACCGCCATTCTGAACAGAATCACTTGAAGCGACGTTCTCAGTCATCATTGAAGCTACAACAGAAGCAGAGTGACGAGCCCGTTTGGTTCTGGAACGTTCCATTTCATCCAAATCAGAGTAATGGGTGTCTAGCTGCGTGCGATAATCATTCATAGCCTGAACTCTCTGCCTATGATTGGAATCGAAAATCGCTTTATCTTGCTCCGACTCTATACTCCACTGAACTTGTTCTAGCTTCTCTTCTTCATCCAACGTAGTAAGGGAAGTAATAATATCTCTCATTGCATTCGTTTCAAACTCATCTTGCTGAAGATGGTCTCTGTTTTTGCCGTCCTCTTCGTCGTCGTCTCTCTTTCTTCGCCTCCTTAAATTGTTGTTGGTAGCCGTAAAACTGCTGTTGATGTTACAATCCATATCCTGGAGAAGACTATAGAAGTGTGATATCTCGTCCTGATTAAGAAATGGGAAAGAAGAGATTTCCATCAAAGAACGAACTGAGTCAAAACCGAGGAAGATGCTAAGGATCAAGTGTTTGTGAAAAATGTTTCGGTGAGAAAGCGCATGAGGTTTCAGATTTGGGAATTTATGGGGGGAATTACCGAGACTTATATAGGGGGGGCGGTTAAAGAGAAAGGGGGAAGCGTGTGGACTAATGTGAACGCGTAGCTGTTGGCTATTTGACGGTGACTTACATTTTGTAAGTGTTAGACAATGATTGGCTATGTCATATGTCTGTTCGAATGTATGTAACGCGGTTGGTGACCGCGTTCGATCGGCAAGCGAGCTTCGACGCACTTGGGGTCGTGCTCCTAAAGAAACACGTTGGGCTAATGCGAAGGGACGAGACACTCCACCCCTGCCCATCGGATCGTATGTGGAAGCTTCTTAAAGCGAGTGCTGGCTGGAGAGCCTCCGTGAGCACTAATTTATAAATAATATTAGTTTAATTAATATATTCACGCTATATAACTATGGCTTTTTATTTATACAAAATTGGTAGGAATGTGGTAATTTCAATATCCATATTAATAAAAGTTCATATGGCTCTAATTCATACATATTAAGGAACAGATTATATTAGTTAAAAATATATTTAAAAAGAAAGAAAAAATTCAACATATTTGATTAAGCATACGAATTGAATATGTACCAAAATAAATTGAATAGGGAGTCCACTCGGACCTCACACTAGTGTGGTCGATAGGATACCGCCGTATCATTCTCGAAGTGCACTCTTTAGAGGTCATTAATCTTTTACCCTCTTCTTATACAACGACTGACAAAAATAATTTTTTATTAACAGATACCTACGAGTTACTTCAAAGAACTTGAGAAGTGCAAATTCAGCATGTACATCACGAAAGGAACTAGTGCGATGATACTCTGGCTCATCTCACAGGATTGGCTTATTCCAGCGTCCATCTCATACAAGAATCTCTATTACTTGTACTTCATAGACTTGACTAAGACAAGCTAGGTACTTTGTACCGTCGCGTCACGCGTTAAACGCGTGCTTGTTTTATTTTGAGTTTTTTCTCTTGTAATTAAAAAAAACAAATGCTAGAGTTAGAAATTAATAGCAACTTATTTTCACAGTTTTATATGCCATGCTCAGGTCTGTACAACAACGGTGAACTTAGATAAAGTTAGATTTTGCGAGAATGACGGACAGCAAACAGTCCAAAACAACGTTCTGGGTATCTTTATTACCAAAAGACTTACAGCCCACAGACAGATGATGCGACAAAGAAAATGACGAGAACCAAATCTGACCGCGAATTTCGAATTCTACCAAGTTGGTTGTTTTTTTGTGAGTTTCTTTCAAGCCCCATAGTTAAGAACTCTCTTTAGCTTTTCGATCACGTTTGCTGTTGATTTGGAACGAGGGAAGCAAGTATAAAAAAAGCGGAGGATAGTTATCAACGGCGGGTAGTGAGTACTTCAATTGGTCAACGTTTTGAATGCAAGTAAGTTATTGCTGACCTCGTAACGACCCTGTAGGTGTAGGTCTTATGGTCCAGAACATGTCGGATAAATTGTCTAAGAGGCGATAACACGAGGATCTGTAGTATTTTATTTATGTAGTATTTTATTCTGTTCCATAAATTTCAGTTATTTATTTATGTGAATTGTGTGTAGGTCTCGCATAAATGAACGCATAATAAATAGCTGAGATTTATGAAAAAAATAAAATATCATAATATTAGACAGATGATCTTATCCCACGATGACCCACCTCATAAGCCACCAAATCAGCAGTAGCCAGTAGATAACGATTGATAATTATAAGCTCATTGAAACAAAAGTATGAAGAACAAAATATCACATCAATATAGATGTGAAGCGTATCAATTTTAAAGTATGGAACTTGCCGGAGTTGGAAGCTAGACAATTGTTTTCACCGATTTATTTATTTTGTTTACTAAATTCTATTTCCTTTGACTTCTCTCTAACTCAACTTAAACTAAAAGTACCATCTTCATGCTTAATTACAATATCATCAATGCATGATTTTCAAGTATGCTCTATTTGACAAAAAAAAAATTTGCATGAAGCTAGCACAACAATAGATTATGTAGATTATAATATGTTGTTGGTCCAACGGATTGAGATTCGAAGATAAAGGAATGAATAAATTGTGATTTGGGAGTTGAAGAGTTCAAAAAAGTAACATTCACAAAATTCATTTCAAAGCGTGGTTCTAGATTAAAAAAAGTCAACAAATTGTTCCTCGCCACTTTGCCAGTGAGTTTCCATTGAGCTCCCCAAAGGATATCAGCAGGCAGCAGCTGGCTATTGACGCATGGCACGTCATCGTGACACATACGATCCTATGACAGGGTTGTTTGTGTGTGTTCTTTTTTTGGTAAAAGAGGTCATTGTTGGAATTGTATTTTAACGAACACAACCAATTGGTCATATCCCCCTAATCTGGTAGGTGAGGCCCAATGTCAGGTAAAAAGATACGTCACATTTCTAGTTTGCACAAATTTTTATTATTAATATTTTTCATTTTATTAAATTGATATATACATCTTTTTATTAATATCAAATTCTCTATCAAAAAACTTGATGAGATAATTTGAACAATATCATATGCCAAATCTTGCTAAAAATGATAAAAAATAATTAAAAAAGTGTGTTAGGGATATTCTCTACAAAGATATTTTAACACTTAATTTAGTGAGATCAAAGGGTGTTAAGTGTGTAAAGTGATTTCTAATTGATCTTAATGATGGTAGTCATGACAACTTAGGCAAAAGAATCTTTTTGAATCTCATCATTTACATCAAAGTACAGATCAATCTTTAACATTTAAGAATATTAAAAGAACATTTTATATATAACCTTCACATATTTAATCCTAAACTGATGAAACCCTCAACTTCCGTCATAACTTAGTTTTGTTGATGTAAGCTTTTTAATATTTGTAATGGGATCCATCACTACTCAGGACTCTAATCCTACAACTCCTTCAAGCCATAGGCCAAATGTCATAGGTTCTACTTACACTCGACTGCATTTAATTGGAAGTATGTCAATCTGAAGTTCATTAACTAGAAAACAACAAAGATGGTGTTTCCACCACCTTTTGCTCAAACGTCTCGAGAACCGCCATAAACGTTGACAATATCTTAGTTGCAAGACTTAAATTCTTTGGTGACCCTTTCCCATATCAGCATGCACGATGGCAAAAGCCGTAGTCTTACGTTACGAATAGTTACTGTGATTCATATGCTAAGATAAAACGAAACAAAAATTTAAAGACAGAGTAGAACAAAAATTGGAGACAGTGAAGGGTTTGGTTGTGATAGAGAAAATAGATAAAACTGTGTTCGCCTCGATGACATAAATGTATTTGGTTGTAGTTAACAAAACATTAAAAAAAAACAGTATCAATGACTAAAGTATCTCTGCAATATAATATGACTGAAAATATGTAATTAATTGATTATTTTAAAACGAATGATTTGTATTTGAAAAAAATTTAACAAATAATAATAATAATAAAAATAATAATAAGAAATTAATTTCGTGTAATAATAATAATAATAGAAGAAGAAGAGGAAGAAAATTAATAATAATAATAATAATAATAATAATAATAATAATAATAATAATAATTGCTTATATGGGGGGTAGGGTATTTCTTAAAGTTGCTTATGTATTTTGTTTTTGTCATAGGGACAAGAAATCTTGTCCAAAGGTTTTGGAAGGAACAAAAAATTTATGTTTTTGTGATCTGAAGTCAAAACAAAAATAAGTTGAGTCAACAACCAAACACTACGAGGCACAGGATTTTTATGTTTTGTTATCTGTCTCCACTGATGGAGATAGTAACCATACGCTACGTTATATTCCTTCTCATGTTGGTATGCATAATGGTAGCAACTCCAAAGTCTTGATCCTCTTATAAATTGAAACTTCTTTCGACTTGAGACCTTAATTCAACATACTGTGCTTTGCATCACCTGAAAGTAAAGCTTTGTGTTATCCTATCAGGATTTCATTATTGGCTCAATTAGTTTTTTATTTCATAAATAACCCCTAGAATCATTTTTTTAATTATAATAAAAATAGACAAATGACATCGTGTGACTAAATTAGATGTTATGTGGTATAACACTTGCCCATAAGTCAAAACATCACTCCAATAATATGCAAATTAATGACATTAATATTGAATTAACTTGATCAAGACACCAAGATTCAAATTTGGGACATACAGAAATCCTTATTATTGTTATCTAAAGAGAGAAAGTAAAGAGGGAGATGTAAATATGGAAAATTTCAATACGCTATGTAACCCGCAAATGATAAAAGAGGTGCTCAAGTAAGGCCTGTCGCTTGATGTTAATTAAGGCTCTCACTTAAACATATTAAGTTTTAAAAGGATCTTTTTATATGAGAGTGCACCTTGTGGTATCTCTCATTTATATGCAATCCTTTAGCAAGTATAATTGGATTTCAAGTATCCTATTATATTTTAGATCCAACTTTTACTAGGAACCTTGATTGGCCTTTGATTAGGACTATGCTTCCATATATGGAACCTTATCTTGATTGATCTTATCCATTAAATATCCTTAAAATTAGTAAATAGCCTACCACAAGCAAACCTTAAATACAATTGTCATACAAATAGGCCTTTATGTTATAAGCTTGATCAAGAGAATGGTTTTCTTTTCGTGTAATCCAAATCCACATCAAGTTTTTAGTTGGGATGTATCATTTTTTCCCGATTCCTTTATGTGACTTAGTATGAAAACGAACCTTTTAATACATAAGTCTACAGAGACATAGTCTTAGTTAAGATAATCTTTCAGGTTACTCAAGGATCATCTTTGAATCATTCAACCATATTATCACAAGTCTACCATAAATAGGCTAAGATAATCCAAAAATCATCTTTTAAAATCTAATCAATGAATTTATACAAGCTTGTTAAAAATAAGCATAAGAAATATCAACCTTTAAACTTCTAACTAAGTTTTCCTTACTTAAATCTGTATAAGACAAGTTAATTGGAGAGGAATGATCATTTGGAAGATTCCATGTGAATATTTCTTATGAAACACTAACCCTTACAATGAAAAGACACTTCTATTACACACAAGGAGATAAATCATCACATAGTCTTGATGGTTGATTCAAGTCAATCTTGTTCATCTATCCATCTATCCATCTATATAAGTTGTATAATGCGAAAGATAGCTCACATTTATAATTTTCCAAAAGTTAAGCCTACTTCTTGATAGGGAAGCCACCTTTGTTTCATTCTTCTTTCTTTCTTTCTTGAGAAGGTCACCATAATTCATCGTGCTTGTTAAGTTTTTGAATGTAAAACCGTATACCTTCTCTTTTGTCTTTTATCATAGAGAGTAATAAGGATGATATGATTAGTTTAAGAATAAGGCTAGTAGCTATAGAGAAGGTAGCAATGTAAAATAATAACCATATATTCCTTAACAATAAGGCTAGTAGCTATAGAGAAGGTAGCAATGTAAAATAATGACCATATAGGAATAATAACCATATATTCCTTAAGTCTTCTAAAACCATCTCATATTTTCCTATAACAATTAGGGTCCACTATAAAGAAGTTTTAGGAATTACAAAGGAAACTTCAACATTTAGGGTATCATATGAGCCTTTAGTCAAGTCTCAAAAAGTAGGATTGGCAAGTTGGTCCAGGCTTAGTCTGACCTAGCCTGAGTTAGCAAGCTTAACCTACGGCTATGTTTGGATGGACGTAAAGTTTTTAATGAAATGGAATGATTTATAATGGAATGGAAAGTAAATGAATGTAATATTAGAAAATTGTTGTTTGGGAGGGATAAAAGGGTTCATAATGTAATATAATGAAATGTTGTTTGGATGAAGGGTTTATAATGTAATATGGTGTAGATTTATTTATTATTTTACATTCCATCCTAAACTCCCCAACTTGGACGTTTTTTATTTTTACTGTTTAGAATGAAATGAGATGTAATATAAAACCCTCCTATTTCATCCCATTCCATTCTATTCTATTATAAAACCTCCTCCTAAATGATGGAATAATATTACATTTCATTCCATTCCATTATTAAAATCCCAACTAAACATAGCCTAAGTTAATCAAGATTTGTGTTGGGCTAAAACTTGGATTCTAGGACTACCCTAACTTGAAGCTCTAGTATATATACAAAGAAACTCTAAATTTACTTCTCCTCTTCTGTTGTCTCTTTAAAATTACAGCCATACTGTTTCCTTTATGTCTCCAGGACTCCAACATTGAAGATACTTATAAATGAGGAAATTGGTTAGTCAATATTAGAGTTCAAACTTCCTCATCTTTAATTTTCTTTCATTCTATAAATAGTTTATTCCCTATTTCATTCCCCATTTTTGCAGATCCATCTTATGTCTCCAACATTGAAGATATTCTTACTTGTAAATGAGGAAATTAGTTAGTCAATGTTGGAGTCTAAACTTTCTCGTCTTCCATTTTTTCCATTATTTATATAACATTCCCTATTCTTCATTTCCAAATGTGAGTTTTAAGCTTTTATTTAGTTTTTTCTTAGAATAAGATGCAAGGAAAACTAATTTGGTTTTATGAGAAGATGAAGCAGAAGCTATAACTAGAAACTGGTTTAGTGATGTAAGAATTTTGATATTGTTGGAAGAATGGTGATTCACTTGTTAGAAAGAACAGAGGGATGATGGTGGCATATATGGTTGGGTTAGGTAGGCTTTGTGTTGTCCAAAGCTTGATTAGGCTTAAGCTTGAGTTACATAAGTTTAGCTCGATTGGGTTTTAGGTTAGGCTCATGCTACCTTTCGAGCCTAATTGGGTCAGCAATGGACCCAATTTGGTCCAACCTATTGCTATCACTATAAAAAAGAATGTAATTCTTCTTTAAACTCTTTACCTGGACACTTTAATTGATAACTCTGAAGCCAAGTTACAGCCAAGCAAGCCGAGAAAGGTGCTCTGAGAGAAGTGAAATATATTCCATATCCTTAAAAAGATTGAGCTAAGATATTTTCTTTTTGGTAAATCAGTAATTTATATAAAACAAGTAAGAGTTATGTACAATCAAGAGATTGCCCACGATGCAAATCTCTTTCTGATACCAAAAGGAATAACCTTAAGTAAGGGCATGAGGAACCCTACAAAAATAGTTCCTTTTGATCACAAAAAAACCACAACTGCAAGCCTATACATATCTACCAAATATGATGACCTTATAGAAAAGGTACATCTTACCAGTAACACAACCATTTTTAGACTAACATTATAAAGCAGTACAGTAAAATCGTTAAGCATTCCTCTACAAAGCCAGAACTTCGAGTCAACATATCATAGGTAGAAGAATCTTAGCTATGTTCTCCTAATTTTTTGAACTGTTTTGGATCTTCTTTGCTTAGGGTATCAATGGTGATGAGGAAGAGCCCTTACCCTTTGCTTCTTGCTTCCATCTTGTCCTTTAGATCTCTATTGAATGCTTGCACTACTCTCACCCAACCTTCCTTGGTAAAACCCGTAAGGGATGTTCTAGATTTTAAGAAACCAAACAGAGGAATAAGGGATCTTCTACTATTAAGAAGTGGAATTAGAATAACCTTCATTGTAATCATCTTTTCTGTTTTGAGGTAGGGTCCATTTTCGAAGAGTTCCCCCTGTAGCTTGTAACACCAAGCTTCTAAGACTATTGCTTTAAGGCTTTTTGGAGATTGAAGCGTTCCCTGCAACTAGTGTCTCTATTGCTGTAGATATCGAAGAGGGATTGGATTTCCCTCTAGTTTCTTAAACTTGAAAATTTCCCTCTAGTTTCCTGAACCTAAAATCAAACCTGCAAACATTACATTAGAAAAAATAAAACACTCCAATAATTACCTTCTCTCAGTGTTTGATCTGAGTTGTTCCATAACTTGAAAGATCACTCTAGTATTGATGCTCCCAACTTCCAAGACTTTATCTTTGAAGGTTTGAAGGTTTCTTTCAGCCTAAAAGTTGTACACAATAATAGAAAGGAGGATGATAAAAATATTGATATCACAGTTGTTGAAATTTGGTAGCTGGTTGAACTAATTTAGAATGGATTGAAGGTTTTTCAAGTTAGGAAGGTATATTTGAAAGTGGTTAAGACAGCGTAATCACACTGTTTTAGAGTAAGAACATTCAAATAATAGGTGATCAATAGTCTCATTATCCGAGGCACACAAGGAGTAGTGATTTGGGGTGTGAAAGTAAAGGAGTTTATCCTTTGTTTGCAACTTATTAAGAAAGGCTAACTACGAAACGAAGGAATACCTAGGGCTATTCTTTTATGCCATACTAGTTTATGCCAAGGAACACACTAATTAGGAGGTCTCATGGAATTGTAGGCCGAAGCATTTGTATAAGTTTTTGATGAGCTTGCTAGCCATTCCAATATATCAGGTCATGAACAATCTAGTTGATACAGAAGAGGCTCTAGAGTACTTATTGTCCCGATTGTTGCCTCTTGCTAATGATGAAATATGTATTTTCTTCCCTAGGCTTAGTGAGGTAGTGTTCTATTATAATTTATTGAAGCATAAGTTAAAGCTCCATTTATGTCTAATAATTCTCTAGGTCACCAATGTAATAGGCCTTATTCCAAACCAACATGATCTATATGACTATAGCTTTTTAAGTTTATACACCATTAGAGACATGTTAAGACTTAGAATAAATGGTATAACTTAAGAGCTAGGAGTGGGTGGCAATTGTTGACAATCCTTAAAGAGTTGCACGATTACAAAGACAAATGTGTCTTGTTATCAAATGAGAGAGGCAACAATGTAGTCTTAAATTTTTTATCTTAAAAATTAGTTCATCTAATGTACCGTCTTCCACGCTGAGAGATTCACCTTTGTGAACTCAACCTAATTCAATTAGGGGTTTGCTGATAAGAGCATCTATGTAGGTTCTTTTCTTCTTCTTTTATTTTGTTTGTATTTTTAAATATTATACTAACAACCTTTTAATTTTGTAAGAACAATCAATATGAATAAGATTCTTATAAGAACCAAAGTAAGTAAGGAGAAAGGCATACTTTCTTCATCCTTCAAGATGAAGAAGAAGCAGAAAGTTACCCACGATGGTAAAGCCATTTTGATCAAGTTCACTCTCCTATTGGTTTCAACCTCACTTGTCTACTTTCTTAACCCTCTCTTCTTCACTCATCTTAACCAATAGAGAACATTGCCATTCTCTTTTTCCCACCTAAACTATAAGAGAAGAAGAGTGTGTTTTTTTTTAGTTTTAATTTTAAAGATTGACATTGCCTTTAGTAAGATTATGAGCAAGTTTGAGATGGTTTTAGGATGGTGACTCTTAGGGATAGAGAAAACTTAGACGAGATGGATGTCAACTTTATCTACACATTCTCTAAGAGGCATCTTAACAAGGTAAGTTTAATTAACTTTAACAAGCTCTTATCATTTTTTAAATAAAAACTTAACCATATGTTTTTCCCTTTAAGTTGTCATTTTCATAATAATGTGCTATAAGAAGGTGTATAAAGAACTTGGTTAAGTATGGTATGTAAGTGTAAGTCGACTTATGCATTGTAAGAGTGTTAGAGTAGTGCCCTAAAGACAATCCCCTTTAGCGCGTTTTG
>JAOTIZ010000202.1:12703290-12719041 GCA_027123425.1 Erythroxylum panamense | reverse complement strand
ATTAGAAGTAAACAAAATCCATAATCAAATTTAAACAAAGAATGACCAAAATTTTAACCATTCTTTGAAAAAAAAAGTGCTTAGATAAAGACATAAAGCAATGAAATTTGCTAAATTTACATAGAACTTTAGATAGTACCTTATGAATTTTGTTTCTTTTTAATCATTAACGTTGATGTTTGCACTTTACACGTAGGAAAGGGACTCTGCACAACACAAGTTTGACAAGACTAATCTAGTAGATAAAAAGAGTATAATAATAGTGAAGACTGAAAAGTTAAGTCAGAAGAGAAATGAAAGATATTTTTAAGAATTATTAATCAAATTCAAAGCTTGAATATAGAAACAGATGCCATAAAGTTTAGACGATGTTTTGGGGAAGCACAGTAAACAGAACAAAATAACTTGGGAAGAAGTAGCTATGTTTGTTTTACCTCATAGTAATGTAGGTACCTTTGCAAATACACTTGATAATTTGAAGCAAAGTACGATTCGAATGCCAGAATCCCAAACTGTCCCTCGTAGATAAACAACCACCAACTTGGAAGTTTTTGATCCTTTAAAAGCACCTCTGTAAGCCTAATAATGGCCCAACAAGTGTATCTACTATCTACACGTCTCCAAGCACAATAAATGGAGAAAACTAACCACTTTCCTCTATCGCAACACCTTGTTAATAACAGATGATAACATATTTCAATGCATAAGAACCAATCCCCTGCAAGTTCAAAGTAATCCATTTTGTATTACACTCATCATTTTCTCAACAATGGAAAACTTGCTACCATACATAGCATTCTCTAAAAAAGAGAAAGAGAGAGACGTGAGAGAGAGATACTATTTCAGGCAATAAAAGAGTTAACTTTTAAAGAGATTAACACTTAGACCTCAAAGATTCTCAAAATTGCTTAGGATTTTAGAAAGAATATTAAGGGATGAAGTAGTACGATATGCTTGCTTTATAAAATAAAAAGAGGTTATATGCAAAGATAAGGTTGATTAGTTTAGTAGAATAGTATTTCAAAATAGTATATCCCAAAAGAAATGAATGAAGCATAGGAAAAAAAAAGACACAAACTTATTAAGAGAAAGAGAGAGACGTGACAGAGACCTGAACTGGTAAGATGAAGAGTGAATAGTGGGAGTGGGTAAGATGAGGCTTGAGAGAGAGCGGCGATGTCTTGTTTCTATTCTACTTTTGATTTTTATTCGAGAGACGTGAGAGAGACATGAGAGAAAGGTATTTTAAATGGACTAGCCGGTTCTCTCTTACACCGGTTCAAAGGTTTTTACCGGTCTAACCGTAAAATAAACGGGTCAAACTCTCACAAAAAATAAGGGTTAAACTAGACCGTTTCATGCTCCGGATCATCGATTTTTTGATCTGACCGACCAGTTCGGTCCGGTTTTTAAAACACTGATTTTCTGTTAAACTAATTTCTTCTGTTTGTTGAACCTATTTTCCTTTGTTATTTCATTGATTGTCCATTTTGATTTATTTAATTAGTTTATCTCTTTGATACTTCTCTATTACTGTTAACTATAGGATTGAAGTGTATAAAGATGATGAACTTTGTTTATTCTATGATAGGTTGATTATTTGTTCTTGAGAATTAATGTAACTAATTTAGTCGATTATGCATGGTGGAGGGACTATTTTATTGTCTTATTATTTGCTATAGTTTTGAGCTTATTAGAAGTAATAGTTTGGCCTCATTTTGTTATTAAACGAAGAATCGAGAAAGGAAGTTTAATATTAGAACAAGAAATTATAGAAGCTTAAGTTATAAATTAGAAATATATTAACTTAAGTGGGTAATTATTAGTTGGGTTTTCATAATTTATTTAGATAATAGACTTGTCGAATATGAAAGTTAAATTTAGTTTATTATTTGAAATGATTTTAGAAACCAATTGGTAATTTTAGCAAGACAATTATCCAATTAATTCCCCTTAGTTACGCATAGGAGATAAAATTAGTGAAGTTAATTTCTCAAGAGTTTCACATACCAATTGATCAAATCGTTATTTTATTCTAGTTAAATTAGTTTTCATTTAATTTTAATTGCTTTATTTTCTTTAAAACCTTTTACTCAACAAATTAGGTTAAGAGTGTTTAGAATTGCATTTTTTTTAATTTTCAAGGTTAATTTTGAGTGGACCAATTTCATCTCCGTGAGAGACGACCCTGAGTATTCGACTACAATTACCTTGTATACTTGCAAGTAAGATAGCTTAGGTTTTTAAAACTTATTTTGGCACAACAAGCTTTAGGCACCATTCTTAGGGAGGTGTTTCGTATTTAGATTTAAATTAATTTTGATCGTTTTGTCTTTTCCTGCATATATTTTTGTTGTGTTATTTCGTTGATTTGTTTTAGCAATTTTTTTTAATTCAGTGTTGTCTTTATTTTGTTAATGCAAGGAAGGAGGTCTCTAGAAAGTGACCTTGTTCCCTTTATTGATAGCGTGAATCGAATAAGAGGACTTCAAAGCGACTTTGAAGACAATCTCGAGGAACCTAAGCCTGAAGATCAAGATATGTGTGAAAGGCATCTAGTTCTAAAGGAGTATGCCAGACCAGTGATTAGTACAGCCACTTCGTGCATATGTTTAGGAGAGGCTGTCAAAAATTATGAATTGAAGCGCATCCACTACAAAATGCTACCATCGTTCTATGGGGTTCCCAATGGAGGCCTTTTAAAATTCATTTGGGAATTCTATACCACTCTCAAGACATTTCCTTTTGATGGCTTAAATGAAGATCAACTCATAGTGAGATACTTTCCATTAACATTGAAAGATCGGGCCAAGATATGGCTGATGACCCTTCCATCCGATTCATTGACTACATGGGAGGAGGTGTATAACAAATTCATGGGAAAAATCTATTTCAATCAAAAGACCTCTGAGTTGCGGATGAAAATAACTACCTTCACTTAGATGGAGGGAGATCCATTCCATAAGGTATGGGAACACTTCAAAATCTTGCTAATATAGTGTCCACACCATCATTTTCGACTTCACATGTAAAACCAATTATTTTATGATGGATTAACACAACTATGTTAGTACTAGTAGACAATGCAGTAGGAGGAGCTGTGGGAGAGAAGACTGCTAAAGAGACATATGAAATCTTTGAAATGTTAGGGACCAATTATCAATAAAAGTGCATAAGGGTGATAAGAGTTGGAGTTTATAAAGTGAACTTGAATCATTATGCGATTAGCTGAGTTAACAAAGAATATGGAAATGTTAACTATGAGATAACCCCAAAACATTCCAAATCAAGAGGTATGTGGTATAAGTGGAACTTTTGGTCATGTAACTAATGTTTGTTTGTATTATTTGGAATCTTTGGTAGAAGAGGAAGAACAAGTGAACTCATTGAACAATTTTCAACCAAAGGCGTGAAATAGTCCATATTTGAACACCTACAACCCTAGTTAGAGAAACCACCCTAATTTTCCTTGGAAGACCAACAATACACTAGTATAGCCCCAACCATAATATCATAAGATGCAAGGGCAATCCTCAAATCAAAACCTATCGAGAATGTCATCTTTGGAGGAAATTCTAAATGCATTTATTCAAACAACTGCTAAAAATCAAGGAATGAACAACAAGAGATTGGGCTCTTTAGAAGTTTTTATGAATAGGGTTAAGACTTAATTAGGGCAATTCACTACTCAATTGCAAAACAATCAAAAGGAAAAGTTGCCCAGTCAACCCGAATAAGCTAAAGTTGTTACGATTATAAAAAATTGGTAAGGTGATTGACAATCATGTTGAGATTAATTCTAATATGTCTAATGTAGGTAATCAAGAAAAGGAGAGCCTCGTCAAGGGAAAAGATGAGCAGAATAAGGAAAGTAATGGGCACGAATCTTTAAGTCACATTAAGGAAGGTGCAAAACTTAGGCATGCAACCAAAGGCAATGAAAGACCAACACCGCATAAGGTGATCTATCATTATAGACCACTAGTTCCATATCCAAGCCATATTAAGGATTCAAAACAAGATGAGCAATTTTTTGATCTTTATAAAATTCTTTCTAAAGTTAATATTAATCTGCCTTTATTAGATGTGATCAGAAATATTCTAACTTATGTGATGTTCTTTAAGGAACTAAGCACTAAAAAATGAAAGTTTAAGCTAAACGAGAAGGTGATAGCTTCAGAAGTAGCAAGTGTAATCCTTCAGCAGCAGTTACCCCCAAAAATTAAACGATCCAGGGAGTTTCATCATGAAGGTATCAATAGGTAATGGTGATGAGGTTAAAGGTATGCTTGACCTTGGAGCAAGTATAAACCTTATGTCTCATTCTATTTATATGAAATTGGATCTAGGATAACCAAGACCTTCCAATATATGTTTACAATTAGCTGATAGATCAATCTATTATCTGAAAGGAATAATGGAAGATGTGTTAGTGAAGGTTAGAGGATTGATTGTCCCTATAGACTTTTTGGTCTTAGGTATAAGGGAAGTAACAGAGCAAGAATAGGAGCACACTATACACTTAGGAAGGCCTTTTATGGCCACCACCAACACCTTGATTGATGTGAAAAATAGGAAACTACCTACGACTGCTCTTGGAGAAATAGTAGTGTTTTCAATCTTTAATGTTAAACATATTCCTACTATTTTTGTGTATGAAGAATGTTCTCTTCTTGATCGAATTAATGTTGCATATTTTGCTTTTGCCTTATAGGAAGAAGAAGAAAGGGAGTTAGACTTAGTTAAAGAGATTGATGATTATTAGCAATTGCTAGATGATGCCACTGAGGGAGAGTTTGGCAAATTCTCAGAGACAACTCCTAATGAAAAGAAGAATACAGCCCCATCAAAAGTAGAGTTGAAAGAGTTACCTAAGAATTTTAAGTATGTGCTTTTAAGAGAAGGGGAAGTATATCCAACCACTCTTACATCCACTTTGGATGTTGACCAAGAAAAAGGAACCTTGAGTGAGATGAAAAGATTGAAAAAGGCAATAGGATGGAGTTTGAGTGACATTAAGGGAATTAATCCCTCTATATGCTTGTATAAGATTATCTTAGAAGAGGGGGCTAAACCAGTGAGAGAATCCAAAAGAAGATTTAACCCTAATATGTGGGAGGTAGTGAAGAAGGAAGTTTTGAAATTGCTTGATGAGGGAGTGATTTATCCAATTGTGGAAAGTGAGTAGGTAAGCCCAATTCATGTAGTTTTGAAAAAATTTGACATTATTGTTGTTAGAAATGATAAAAATGAGTTAGTGCCTACTAGGACTACCACCAAATGGAGAATGTGTATCAATTACAGGAAATTGAATGCAGATACCAAAAAGGATCATTTTCCTCTCCCTTTTATTGATCAAATGTTGGATAAACTTTCTGGACATGATTTTTATTATTTTCTTGATGGCCATTTAGGTTATTACCAGATACTGATTGCCAAGTAAGTTTTCTATTTTTCAGGCATGATCGAGGACTTTATAGAGGTATTTATGGACGATTTCTCTGTCTTTGGTGCCTCTTTTGATGATTGTCTAAATAAGCTGACTCAAGTACTTAAAAGATGTATTAAATGCAAATTGACTTTAATTTTAAAAAAGAGTCAATTTATGGTAAAACAAGGAACAATCCTAGGTCATGTGGTGTCAAGAAAGGGAATTGAAGTCGATAAGGCTAAAATTAAAGATATAAAAAAACTTACACCACCCACTTCTATCAAGGGTATTATGATTTTTCTAGGACATGCTAGATTTTATAGGAGATTTCTCTTAGATAAGTTGTCATTTGTGCCAATTTTTAATAAAAGATGTCTATTTTGATTAGGTGAATTTTGTTGTTACAAGATTTTGATATGGAAAAAAATGTAACATCCCACTACCATATGATACATACCCAAACATTCAAGAATATTCAAGTACATATCCTATGATAATGGCATGTTAGAGCAAAACAAATCCAACTTACACATGGCATCAACTAACATCATTTAAAAGTCAGCAAGTTTTAAAAACCATTCATTGCATTCATTCACAAAGTTACACTATTTCCATTAGAAAAATATTTACAAAACCTCATACAAGTTCTAACAAAAACTATAAAATAAAAGTTATAACTCTCTGGCATCAGTAGACAGACCTCTAAGCCATAACTTAGTACAAAACATTCTTTTAATCCATAATAAACAATAAGTCTCCTGTCTCGTACCTAAAAAATCACTTTGCAATTTTTATGAGTTTTGCGAACTCAATGAGTGAACTATCATTGATGATTTCACCGGATTCACATACATAAATCACATATTTCACAATTAATCATACAAAACATGTATATTTCAAATACTCACACTGTTAAGGCACATCATTTTAATATTTGTAAATCAGATCATATATATATAAACAAATACAGATGCATATGAGACTCCATATTCGTTATTAATGTTATGACCGAGTGCCTTTCACATATAGATACAATTACTAGCCCATTGGGCTCAGTCAGAAACAATTATCACGGAGCATAGCTCTACACGCAGAATCAGTAGTTACAGAGCAAAGTTCTACATGTAAGCGCTTTCATACTGGCTACTCTAGTTACAACGCTTTTATCTGAGCAAGAATTTTATGAAATGCTTCAAGTTTAAATTATGCCATGTATAACAGTCACATATAATGCACAATCAGAATCAAATAAACAACGGACCTAAGTCTGGCATTCAACTTTCGGTCAAAATTTACAAAGCATTCAGAATCTTAAGACAATCAACCATTTCCAATATATACCCAACTATTTAACTCCTCGGACTTCGAATCCGAAATTCATAAACAATCAGAACAATTCAATATTTGGAAAAATCATATCAAATTAATCCTTCAAAATCTCAAGGCAATCAAGCACTTCCAATACATACCCAACTATTTAACTCCTCGGAAATTCATAAACAATCGCATCAATTCAATAACTGACAAAATCAAATCAAATTAATCCTAGGAAATTCATCTAGGTTGGCACACTGTACACTCCAAGAAGTTATTGCCTGGATGGTTCGATTGTTGGACCCCAAATGTTTTATAGAAGTTAGAACTATTTGAATGAGAAATTTTAGAGATTAGTCATGAGTCAAACAAATGATGGAAATTCGTGAACCAAGCAATGATAGGCAAGAGTAAAATAGGAATGAGAGATGCGGATAGATTTATGATTTGCTATGGCGTTTTTGGTGGATGAGAGATTTTTGAAATAGAAAGAATTAAGGTGAAAGTTAGCAGTAAAATGAAAGCAATATTTGTGTAAAATTGATTAAGAATAGGTATATATGTGTATGTTCTGTCATTGGTGTTCATGATTAGTCATGGATCATAATTTTTCTTTGTGGAGTATATTGATTTGAAATGAAGTTGAGAATGCAGGGAAAATACAGTAGAAAAAGGTGATCTTGGTATGAGTTGTGTTAAGGAAAGATTTTGAAACAAATTGGTAGTTGATCTGGAAAATGTTCATTGAGTATGCTCCAGTCTTTTAGCCACAACGGTTTCTCTAGTTGTCCAACCGAGATGTTTCTTAATTTGTATTAAATTAGAGATATATAGCTACATTTCTTATGAAGAAATCGAATTTAAATTCTGTCTCTAAGAATCTTGAACTTTGTCATGAAGTTAAGAATTGAGTGTAGTACATTGGAAGATGAATGTAAAATTCGTGTTCTGAAGTCAAGGGAAATTCTGAATTGACCTAGATAGATTTTGGCAAAGTTTCCTTCTTGAGAGCTATAGATCTTTCTTTTATCCTTCCAACGATATATAGTATGGAAATTTTTGGACAATTGAGTTATCCTTATAAGTGGAGATGCTCTGGAGAGTATAGATAGTGATTTAGAACTTTAGGGATGTGAGAAAAACTCAGTTGAAACATCTTTTTATGCACGGTACATCATCTTAGTTTGACTTTTTACATCATTTTAGTTTGACCGTCTTAGTTTGACTTTCCGCATCATCTTAGTTTGACTTTCCACATCGTCTTAGTTTGACCTTCTGCATCATCTTAGTTTGGATCGTCACCTTCTGTTCCATTTTTGATCCTTCAGAAGGTAGAATTGGTCTTTGAGGTCTGCATGCAAGTTGTGGATATAAAAGTCTTCTTTCACACCGTCTAAAAATGAAGTCAATCCGACACATGTAGTGAGCATTATGACAATTGCGCCAAGGAATGTACAATATGAGTAAAGACATGAACATGTTAGATTCTTTTGGCCATAACTTTTTCTCTAGACACCCAAATAACTTGATTCTTAAACCATTGGGATTGTAAGACGATGCTCTACATCTCCACCAAAAACCATCGACATCTGAAATGAATAGAGAAATATTGAATGAAAAGAGTGGGACGGGTATAGTGAGTGTGCTCTTAAGTAATACGAACTGATGGTATTGTACTGAACATACTTCAGTATTTTGAGTATATCTGGATCTATAGGATTCCAAATGAGATGGTTTCTGATTTGTGATAAACTAGAGACATGGAGCTACAAATGGAATGAAGAAATTTGAATCTAATCTAGTCTCTAAGATGTTTAAATTTCATATGGAATTTGCACATAGTATATTGTTATGGACAAGAGTAGTCCAAAAATGTTTGAAGTATATCTTTTGAATCACTGAACCAAATTGAATGATTTTGGTATCATTAGAAACTTAAGACTAATGGGGAACGTTTTTTAGAAGAAAGTGTTATGTCAGAATGTTCAAGGGTATTTTGGCAAGACACTTAAGTTTAAAAGGACATAAGCCTATAAGGAAGGATAAAATGGACTTTTTGGACTCATTAAAGGCATAAAGGACAAGGCCAAAATGTGGACTTATATTTAAGAGAAGGAGAAAGCGTGAATGAGAAGACTCTGGAGAAACAAAATGCGTGGATGAGAGATGAGAGAAGAGATAAGAGAGAGAAAACATGAAAAAGAAGGAAAGAGAGAACGAAGAGAAAACAGGCTAGGGTTTTAATTTCCTCAACCTTCAAGAGAGATTTTGAGGTTGTTCAAGAAGAGAAAGAGGTAGAGGAAGAGAAAAGTTTCCATTTGACCTAAGGATCTCTTCATTTGGTGAAGAACCAAGGGGGGGTCATAGAGGCCTATTTCAGTTAGATCATCTCACGAAGTACATATTAAGATACAGCAGGAAAGAACCTTTGATACCTCAGGTTGTTGGAAAGAGAAGAGGCATTTTGAGCAAATCAAGTTTTTAAGCAAGGAAATCAAGGTGGGTACATGTTTATAATAGCGTAAATAAGCCACTACTATTTTTCCTTAAAGCAAAGAAGTTTACTAATTTAAATTGCATCTTAAGTGTTGCATCCTTTGCTTTTACATGATTTGTGAAATATGATATATATTTGCTACATGAACTATGTAATGATTTATAAAAAGATTTTTCAAGTGATTTCTGAAAAGAATAGAAATTTATGAAATCCAGTTTTGAAAGCGCATATGAAATATTGTATGCTCATGAAACTCAAATTTTCAAGAAGTGCCATTTTGGGCAACACAAGATTACAAGTTTTGAAATATATGTGTTATATGAGTTTGTGGTGATCCCTCAAGAATCGTCATGTGCACGTTGACCCAAGTTTAAGGCTTCTCTCGCCTGCCTGCTAGTGGCACGAAGCTCCTTCAAGGACTCCCTCAAGTTTACGACTACACAGGACTATTATGGGAATGTGTAGTGCATCATGTTTAGATCCACCCAAACCATTCTGATATGCTTATGTGCTCATGATATGTTTGACATGATGGATGCATACATGATTTGTACTATTGTAAATTTTTGACAAGTTAAGAATTTCATGAAACAAGTGTTGGATGAGTTTAATTGCGAAATTTTTATGGTTTCAAAAAAAGAAAATGTAAAATGGCAATGAGTTCTGAAAAAGGTTTTGCTTATCTTCTTTTTATTATAAATTGTCACCCACAAGCTTTCGAGCTCACCCCCTCTCTGTCCCCTCCTCAGGTGATAGCTAAGAAGTCAAGTGAGCAAGAGTCTAAAGGAAATTCTTCAAATTTGTTATTTTGTATTTCAAGCTAGATTTTGTAACCAGGAGGATTTAGTTTCATTTATGAAAATTAGTAGTTCTTGTAACTTCTGTATTATGAGATTTTGGGATTATAATGTATTGTGGCTTGTAAGACCCCTTTCATTTTGAGGGTAATGAAATATGAATGAGGATATTAGTTATAAGTAATGTTTTAAAGATGTATGATGAAGTAAAGATATGAGAGTCTTATGGCTTTTCAGCAAGAGTTAGACTTCACATTCAGGATAGGATCCAACATAAGGTAACAAGTTTATTTCGATATTTGATTGTCATGGGCACGTCACCCTTGTGGGATGATGCTTAATAAAGGTTTTTGGAAATAACCCTACAGGATCATACGCTCAAGTATTATGATTTTCGCTACAGGTTGGATTCCGAAAACGGGTCCCAATAGAAAGTCATAAATTTCTTTGTTCAATTTATAGATAAGAGTAAGATATCAAGGATCAATAAAGCCTTATGGTATTGTATCAAAATATAGTTAGGGAGAGTTCTTTATAAAAAAAGTGTTATTAACATCAAATTAATTAAAAACACATCTACATATTACTATAAGAGTAACTATAAGGAAAACATCAGCAGTTTTAACAAAGGGACTAAAGTTTTTAGTACAATCAATATATGGGCATTGATCAAAAAAGTTTTCCATAAAATGAGCTTTATAGTAGGCAATGAATCCATTATGATTCCTATTGATTTGTACACCCGTTGACACCCAATAATAAGTTATGTTGTAGAGAATGGGATTAGGGACCAAGATTTTGTTTTACCTAAAAATTCTTCACTTATGGCATCACATCGATCAGAGTGCTAATTGAATTGAGTAAATGAAATAAGATCAATTTTGTATATGGAAGTGGGGGATTATAAGTGTCAAAATTAATGGATCATATGGGAAGAGAGATCATAAGTGTTCATATTGTTATATGAAGTGGGTGAGGTTATAATATTAGGCATAGTAGAGGTGTAAGAAGAAAAAGGAGAACTATTTGTGTTCGAGTATGTTAAGGAGCAACCTTGGAAGAAGACAAAATTCAGACAACTTGTGAATTGGCGATCAAATTAGGAACGGTAATTATAATAGAAGTAGGAATATTAAAGATAAAAGGAAGTCTACAGGAGGGAAAGAAAATATGGTCAAATTAGGATGATAATTGTACTAGAAGAAAGAATGTTGAAGATAAAGGAACTTTATAAGAAGGAAAGACACATAATTTAGCTTTAATTCAAAAATTTCTGAAGATTTAAAATGAATCTTAATTTTAAAAAATATTTAATTGGGTAAAATTTGTTTGACCCCATATGGATTGGCATACTATCAATTTTCCCTAGACTTTTAAAAATTGCCTATAGCCCCCTATAGTTTTAGCTTTATAATATATGTCCCCTTTGTCATCTTCCTTTATAACCCTAACTGTGAGCTTTAAAATGATGTCATGTAATGCCACATATATTGTCACATATAGTGCCACATGTAGAAAATAATATTGTTTTATAGTTTAAAGATGACAAATGTTATAAATCTAAAACTATAGGGGGCTATTGATGGTTTTTAAAAGTTAGGGAGTACATTGATAATATGCCAAATCATAGGGGGTCTAGAGAATTTAACCCTACTTCATTTAACTACTAATTAACTTCCACGTCAAGATTCCATTAAACTATGTCATCATGACTTCTTTTAATATTTTTTTGTGGAGTTTCTTCTTAGTTGAGCAACCTATCTAGCATGAGGGCTGTAAAGGAAGTCCTTCACTAGATGATAACATTTGGAAAATTATAGATTTATAAAATTTAATAAAGAATTTTCATTGGTCTCTCCTAAGGTATTCCTCAAAACTTTCAGACATCATTACTAAACATAGGTGAAAATAGAGACGCTTTTGAAGCATATATCAACCTATAATTGATTAGATAATGATTCAACAATGTTTATTCATCTAATTAATAATATAAGAATCATCAACAATGTTGAACCAAGGAAAGTTCCAATCAATATTTTGATGACAACAAAGCACAAGTACTACAAATGAGTTTTATTTTTTATGAAAGCAATATGAGAGCAAATTGTAGCCACGCATAAATAAAGAGGCATTTCATGAAGTTTCTCACGAAAAGTTGAAGTTTATCATTGGAAATGAATATCAGAGTGAAGGATAAAGAAGATCAATATATATTAAAGTTATAGGTAATTTGTAATGTAAGAAGATCAAGACATATTAAAGTTATAGGTAATTTGTAATGTTTATTTTGCTTTTACTTAAAACATTGTGATAATTTTAAAGACTCACCATACATAAACACATGATTATTTAAATTAAGTACTTGAGTATTTTCATTCATTAAGAGGGATTAAACTTATAAAACATTCTTTGGGAAATATTTTGAAAGGTATTTGCATTAAGAAAACAAAGTCTGATCATTTGAAATAATTAAAATCATGATTTTTGGGAGATTTGTTGGGTCCGTGTTTTGTGCACCATAGTCATGAACCCGGGCCACGCGAACCTTATGTTGGACTGGGCCATGCTCCCAATCCAACTCAGTATTGATTTATCGAGATTTTATAACAATATTTGTTAAATAATAGTTAATGACTAGGGAATCTTGTGTATTTAATGCACATTGTTGATCAACGTGCTACACTAGACCAATGCTTTATAACTAACCATTGTAATAGCTTGCTTTTGTCTCCAATGGCTAGTTTAGGTCTCAAAATAGTATAAATATTTTTTTCTCACTAGTTTTCTCAAAATAGTATAAATATTTTTTTTCTCACTAGTTCTTGCATTAAAACGTATTTGGGTGTTTTATACACATATATTTAAGGGTTTTTCAAGCATTTGAGCATCCGTTGTCTCATTTTTAGTTAGTGAGCCTATTTATCTTTATTAAAATGGTCAACTCATTCTTCTGACTTGTAAATTCTTTTTATGAGGGGAGTTACTCTTCACCTTAGAGAAACATTGTTAGAATAGTTTCTCTTTATTCATGAAGAATAAGATTGTTGTAATAGGGTTCCCCTTCACCTTGTTAAAAGAAGAGACTTCGTGAAAATTCTAAGAAATGTCTTGAAGAGTAGACATAAGCAAGGCTTGTTTGTCAAACCACTATAAACCAATTTGTGTTTTTTCTTCCTTATGCGATATATTTTGAAGAGTAGACATAATTATTGTGAGAAAAGGTTACGATATATTTTGACTTATGCCGCAGTTTTATGTAGTATGACAATTACAATCCCGACTATAGTTATAAATATTATGGTCACATTTATAATCTATAGCTTAAAACTTGATTTGATCCTTTTGACTTAATAACCTTCATTTCATGAATGGCTTGAGATTGTGGGGTAGATTAAGCTGACCTTGCACTCACATTGGATCTTGTGTCATTACGATGTCTTACTAATTGCCCAATGGCGATTCCTAATGTAGCGCATTACTTGGCTATCCAGACCAGATGCCAATTGGCATACCAATGAACTAATTAACATGATTTGATTTTGGAGGACACAACCTTATATTTGGCAATAATTCTTTAGATATGCTTAGTTGAGGGGCAAAGCGTGGCCAAATTGAGAAACCCAAACCCATGACGATGTAGGTGGAAGGGGAAGCATTCAAAGTTTCGAACTCCTAACTTTTGTTCTCTAATCATTAAAGGTCAATTATCCTATCGGATTAGAGACTAGGAAGAAGCAAAATCATCTTCCTCAGGGTGGATTATTGGTTGATCGATCGCATAATTTCTTGATCTGGAGGAAATATTAAAAATGTAACCCACCTTGAATTCCTTGCTTATAACTTGCTCAAATGTGCCTCTCCTCTTACTCCCCTTGTCTTTTTTGATTCCCTTTTTATAGACAAAATCTCAAATTCAATAGGGTTGCAAAATTGATAACCCACAAAGCATATTCAATAAAATTGATCCTAGAATACTTAAACCCATGCATTTTCTAAACTCCATGGACTAAAACCCTTCCAAAAATCCAAAGAATCCAAAATGTACTTACCTTGAATCTTCACCAAATAATGAGTTTCTTGACTCAAAAGAAAGCTCTTTTCTTCCTCTTCCTTTTTCTCTTCTTGAACAACTTCAAAATCTCTTTAGAAAGCTAAGAAAATGGAAACCCAGCTTGCTCTTCTTTCTCTCCTTTCTTTTCTCTCCAACGACACTCTCTACTTTTTCTCCCTTCTATTTTCATTTTTGGCTTCTTCAAATGCAAGACAAAGTTTCTTTTCCCCTTTTTACCCTTAATAAGTGTGAAATGCCCCTTTTACCCTTTTCTTTATGCCTTATATCTTTTAACCTTAAATGATCTTCCAAAAATGCCCTTTAACATTCTCACTACTTTAATACAACTAAACCATATAATAAAATCCTACTGACATTAACATAATAATTAAACTCTAAACATTAATCTATCAAAACCTCATAATTCATTTAAATCATGCTTAATTAAAAAAATTCAGGGCCAATAAATGATCACTCTTATTTTCTTCAAGGGCTAATTTCTCTAATTCCCTAGATATACCTATATATCATCTTCAAGATCATTCTTTGACATAATAGGACATTCATTAAAGACAACATGCATAGACTCTTCAACAATAAGACTTTTTTTCTATTAAACACCCTATATGCTTTGCTTGTTAAGGAATAGCAAAAACAAAATCCTTCATCCACTTTGGAATCAAACTTTCCTAAGTAATCTTTAATATTCAAAGCATATAGCATTTACACTAAAAAAACTTTAAAGTAACTAAATTTTGGCTTCTTTTTACCTTTATCCCTCTTTTCTTTCTAGTCCTTTTTGTCATAATTTTCATTTTCTTTAAGAGGACATTGATACTTTATATATTCAAATTTCCTATATTCAAAACATAATTTCTTTAATTATGTTTTAAATATATCTTACCACTTTTGAAGCCTCTACCTTTTTAGGAGTTCTTCAAAATTTTCTTAAAATTTCTAGTGATTAAGACAATGTGTTTTTCATCACTTTCATTGGTTGATTTGTCTTCCTCTTCACTTAGTTCTTCCTAAGGCTTTGAGTGTTAAATTCTTTTAGTTTAAAAATGTCATTTCTTCTTGTGTTTCTTGAAGCCTCATTCGTATGTAAAAAGAGATCTAATTGTCTCTTCTAATAGTAGTATTGATAAATCATTGGCTTCTATGTGACCATCACTTTAGCTTTTTATATCTTTGGATGTGACCTAAGTAAATTTTTTACTATTTAAATGTTATTATAGGTCTTTCCAAGATCATCGAGAGCACTGACAATAACAATAAATCTAGTATACATACTAAAAATGCTTTCAGCATATTTCATTTGAAGCAATTTATATTTGTATGATAGCATGCTAACCTTTCTTTATGTTGCTTTATTTGTTCCCTCTTGTGTAACTTCTAAAGTATATTAAATTTCATGAGTCATTTCGCATATATAGAATCTATTGAATTTGCTTCTTCCTAATGCATAAAATAAAATTTAAACAACTTTCCTATTCAAGGAAATTAGTTTCTTGCCTTGAGGGTCCCATTCCTCTATTAGCTTGGAAACCTTTCTATCATTTATAATTTAGGAAGAATGAATGAACCACCTAAGACAAGTTATCCCAAAACAAATTTTTTGGCCATCAAGAAAAGCTTCCAATTGTTTTCCAATAGAGATA
>JAOTIZ010000202.1:12663432-12680670 GCA_027123425.1 Erythroxylum panamense | reverse complement strand
CTTCAAGGCCTATATGTACGGATGTACCTTGCTTTCTCTTCAGTAGCAACTTTTATTAGATCTTCTTGCCTTTCCAAAGCAGCATTTACTCTTCCTGCTAGTCAGACCATTCAACAGATTACATTTATCACAACCCACGCCACATTTACACTTAAAATTGTTGAGGTAGATAACCAAGCATATTCATTACATCAAAAATTTTGTAAGTACATCTTCAGGTGATATTGGAAAGGTATGATCTTAACTTGGAGGCGGAGGGTTTTATTTTGTTCATCTGAGGGAGATGTATACAGGAGCCTTTCAAATAAATAAATTTCACATCATTTCTTATATTTTTTTTTGCATGCATATCTCAATGAGTCTTTTTGTTTTTTTGGGAGCTGATGAAAGTTAAGGTCCTAAGGATACTATCTATCGCTGGTATAAAGCAAATCATTCCCATAGAGTGAGTATTCATGTACATTTTAGACAAAAAAAACTTCTACAGCAATTAATTTGGAGAAGGTTCCTAATAATTAAGAGCTAGATTGAGATAGATACAGATCAAGCCTGCTAGACTCTATCGACCATGTTTAACTATCCTGAAAAGTCGATGTACATGTGTAGATACGTAGCTGGCCATCCTGCTCCTGCAGCTTGAGATACCTGAATCCTTTATGAAACGGGAAATAAGAGAGAATTTGCAGAGAATAAAATTATCTCGGAAACAACTATACTATACCTGATGAAATATCAGGAAAGACATGTACTATGTTCAGAACACAATAATTCAGCCTTTAATCGATGTGCAATATCAAAAAAAAACAACACAGGGAAAGTTCAGAGAGCCCCATGTACCGTGGCAAGTAACTAGCTTATCAAAAAACATGCGAACGTGGTTTCTGATAGTAACATGCAAAAACAGTAACCTTGTGCTATAACTATAAGTACTCCGGAAGAGGAAGTCGGTAAGTTGAAGAACCTGAAAATAGGAAACTCTAAATTATGATGAAGCAGCGGAGTAGTACATATATTGTTTAATATACATATATGCATGAGTGTTCGTAGAAATTGAGTAGCTAACAAAGAGAGAGAGAGAGAGAGAGCGAGAGGGCTGGGCGACAGAGAGAGAGTGAGCACGCAGAGCTTCAAGCATGAACGGTCCATGCAAGAAAGGAACCATGTGTGCTCACTCTCTTCTGTCACCAGTTCGCTACAAAACCTGAATAGTATCACCCGATCTATTTGCGTGGTCTTAACATTCTGCAGCACCACTGTAGAGTACTATATGTACTCTACCGCGCTGGCTCCTAGAGCTATAGAGATGCGCTAATTTTCGATAATACAGTTGGGGTGTGCTCTTTTTCTCTATCTTCAATCTTTTGGCTTTGAAAGAAGTATCAATCGACAGACCATACTCTCTCTTCTTTTCCATTATCTATAACGCCAAATACAATCTTTCGGTTTGGAAAAAAGAAGTACCCCTCATTCTGACTATTCTCTTATCTCTTCTCTAGTGGACAAAGATGGGGAGGAAGAGAGCTTGATTTGATGGTGTCAAGACTTCACAGGAGAGCCGTGGGGGTTTATATAGAACATGTGAGTCAAACGTGCAGAACATGTATGAGATAATCATCAAGCAATAATGCATTCATGCCGAGTTACCATTGGCTTCCTCATTGACTACATACATGTAGGTCACCACAAATTGCGATTTTCATTAGTTTATAACATCCAATCATGAGGAAGATTTTTACCCAACTTTTTTCTTGGGAAATATATCACCAAAAATTGGTGGCTTTCGTAACCATTGTAAGTATTATAAATTGAAATAACTTTGCATAATATAAAAATAATTTAATTTATTGTTCAAAAATTGATGATTATGTAATTAATTCTTTTTTAATATATGAATAAGAGAAATATTATTTAAGTTAATTTCTTACATCAATAAATAATTTATGATATATAAAGATAATTAAAATAATAATTATGAGCACAATAAAAATTTATGACTAATTTTTTAATGCAAATTTCTTTGAAAAAGTAGAGGATTTATTGTGTTGACAATAGTTTGAAGGACATATTTATACTTTCTTCATGTTAAGTTATTATTTGAGTCTGGTTGACCCGTTATATATATAGAACATGAAATTATCAATGTTGTCTAATATATATGGTTACATTCATGTGTATTGTTGGCCTAAAGATTTATATAAAAGCAATACAACAAAACAGACTATTAGCTACATATTTTTTAGCAACGAATTGGAAATTCCTGCTACATGTCAACTTCTAGCGGCGATTTAAACATGCATCACCCAAAGTCATTGCCAAAGGTCGAGTGTTTAGAGACAAGAATTAAAAATGTCGCAAAAAATATGAACTTTTGGTGACAAAGTGTATAATTTGTCGCCAAATGTAGACTTTTGGCGATGAACACCAAAAGTTGAGATTAAAGAATTTATAGTTAATAATATTAATTTGATAATTTTTTTAATGATAAGTGTGCTTAATAATCCTAAGGCTATTATAATTGACATTTATATATGATTTTTCATATTTTCGACTTATATTTTCTTTATAAATTTGTTTACATATATATAGTTAATGCTAAAACATACCTAAAATTTTACATATTAATAAGATAAAAATAATAATTTTAAGTTGACTACTATTCTTAATAGTTAATATTTATAAACAATAAAATAATAATCCATAAAATTATTGAAAATTATAAGCAATATAATATAATGATAAATGCAGGTAAGTAGTACAAGATTTTAATTAGAAGTTTAATAATTTTTACAGACATACAATAACAACAACATCAAGATCCAATATAAATCCCGCTAATACTCGAGGTCTCTGAATATCTAATAATATGTAACTTTACCCCTATCTAATAGAGATGTTATTACCAAAATTATTATAGACATAATAATAAATAAAGTTTCACATTTATTCCATCGAAAAGGAAATAAAACAATTATTATTTTTAGGTTTCAAGTAACATAAGAGTCGATAAAGGTAAAGGAATTCGCTATGTTTAGATTCCCAAAAAGGGTCCTTGCACGTTCGAAAGTATCATTTGAAAAAGTCAAAGATCTTTCATCAGGTGTTGGGTTATTAACACTCTCTTCCAACAACTTCTTGACTATAACTAAACTTACAGAAGATATAGTAAACGATTTCTCATATGCAATATGGATCACAAAATTAAATGATATGCCAGCACGATGTGTTTCACAAGACACAATTAGTATAAAACTTAAATAGCGAGTTAAATCAAATTGTATAACAAAGCCAAATTTGAACACATGCATACCTGATTGAACATACATAGTAATTGGTATCGACGATTATTCCAAAATAACATATTGCCTTAATCTTGTACCAACCATTAGGATATTGTCACCGTTCCATTTTTATCTAAGTTCTTTTGAAAATTTGGGTAAGCTTTACACAAGACATAGTATATATACAATAAAACATTCATCTGATAGCTTACTATGATGCAAATAAGATACAAATAATTGAGGAAGAGAGGTAATTCAAATGATACTAAATATCTTAAAGAAGAAGATCAACCATGGAAGGCAAGCGATAATTAGCGTATGATGAGGCAATTTGTTCTGCATCGATTTGTTCTTCACTACATAGAATTTTCCTATATTCCTTCCAACGGAGCTTATTTCCGCCATCAGAAACCAGTTACCATGTCAACATTTCTCAAAGAATTGGTATTAATAGTTTAATTCTGAAAAATAAATTTAGCATAAAATTCATTATGTTTAATTAAATTTGTTTGATAATCAAATCCCACAAATTCTAGGCATGGAATGAACTGATGCAAAAGACACTTTCTACATTCCATGTCTATGTGATTTGTTATGCTAATTTGTTGATGATAAGTCAAAGTACTACAGTTCAGTAGTGGAACAAATTTGCTGGAAAAGCAATCATATAATAAATATATATGTACGTAAACATCTGTTGCAAATTGTGTCTTCGTACAAAATCCAACTACATCAAAGGTTTAAGGTATGACCCTAAGCCAATTATTTCATCCTCATCAAAACCGGCATACCTAACCCATCTTCAAGAGTAAAACCAATTACTTAAAGTTAAATTACAATGTAATGAAGAAAAGTTAAAACAAAATAAACAGAAGTTAGAACGAAATAAATAAAAGTTAGAACGTAATGAACGAAAGTTAGCAACGTTGAAAAGATGATCAAACAAATATTTGGCTTAAATTACACATATAGAAGTGACGATGAAAACGAATCTTAGTTTGTATATAAGTATTTTTTAGCATTTGTAATTAACATTTAATGATTTTAATTGTTTATATAAAATGCTTCTAGTTTCTAATTATTTTTAATTTTATTTTTGTATAATATAGCCAAATAAAATAAAATTCTAAATATTACAAACAATAACATGGATTAAAAATGTGACCAATAATTATAATTAACATGATAAAATTTTCAATAATAATGTTTATTAAAAGATTAAAAACCGACATAAAAACTTTCTATATCTATCGTCGCATGTCTCTTTTTTCTACGTATTATACTTGTTGCGACTCTTTTTTCTACGTATTATACTTGTTGCAAAATATAATTTATGATGATTTGATAAAAATGTTACCTATAGTATATTGTACTGCCAGGATTTCACAACGATTTAGGTGACAATTTATTATCGTCACTAGATATTATCATCGATGAATTCTATACTTTTTCGTCACAAAAAAGTCATTATGTTGTAGTGTAGATAAAAGTTCTATACATGTAGTTACTCTTCTACCTTTTTTTTTACTATTCAAACTAATTCTCTTTATGTAGTAATTTTGATAGTCACTATAATCAGTTTAATAAAGTACATATTTTTTCTATAGTAAAATGGCATATATGTTTAAATGACGAAGAAAATAATTTTAAATTCATTTCCCACATATTTCCTACCCAGAAAACTATTTAATTTCTCTTTTTTCTACTTTATATAAAACAAATTGCTCCTATTGGGGAATCTCTACAAATTATCTTGAAAGTTACAGACCACAAACATTACTGTATTGGCGAAAATGGTGTTATTATCAACTACATTGATCGAGAATGTAGGAGGTGCTTGATCACTTTTATTGTCCATGTAGTTCCGCACCCACTTCACACAATTTAATGTGAATTATGTCATTATAGTGATCATAAAGAGCATGCGCTTCGAGTTTTATAGGCCAAGTCCAACGTAATTATGCATTATACTACGACCGTATCTGTAAAAACTAGCCTTACAAACAGGCTTTAATTATAATAATCAAGATATGTAGCCTTACTCGAAGACAAGTTCTGTTTGCATGTAAATGCTGCAAACATGCTAGATGTCATTCTAGAATACAACTAAAGGGAATCTGACTCATGTTTTTATGTATAGGTGATCAAACGTGCTTCAACACTCTGCCCAATAATCGTGAGCTTTTGGTCTTCTACACCTGGGTCCTATATATTTATATATGTAAAGTTTCTTATAATGGATTCTTTGTTAGGTGACGAAAAGTGAGTTACTTTAGTTATTTGTTTAATCAACCAATGCCAGCTTGACAGTTTTTCAACTACGAATTAAATATGATATATCCCACACAACGATTCACCAATCCCACAAAAGTTGGCATAAAGTATATATGCAGTTTACGTTAATTAAGGAAAGATAACAGCAAAAGAACCAGTGGAATTGCTCAGAATCCAAAGCAGAGTAGAGTGACATCAGCCCTTTTGCACATTCTCCATTTACCGATTATAACTTTATTATACTGCAAAGTTTGAGTAGATTTGATGCTATTTGCAACCATGCATAAATTATTCATACTGGTCAATGTAGATTTTTGTCCATATGTTCCTAATAAGAAAGCTCTAATCCAAGCCTATCCAGTTTGGAAAGTGACGAATGCACATATGTCATCTGAATGGAGAATTATTTGGGAACTGTAATTTACTTTTTTTTGTTCGCAAATTTGTTGTTACTATATTGCTCCATTCGACCTGTCAGGAATTCCACATTGGACAATTATAAGATCATTAAATAATTTATAATAGTATGCAAATCTCCTCCTCTTGAGTTAACTTTTGGGGATGAGTTAGGCACTTCTAACATGGTATCAGAGCAAAAGTCAGTTTGTCTCAATAGTTTGAGGCGGTATCCGGTTATGTCCCTTTGCTCAATATGTCCATCAGATGTCCAGTCTTGCTCTAGATTGAGGGAGGTGTGTCAGGAATCCCACATCGGACAACTATAAGATCATTAAATAATTTATAATAGTATGCAAACCTTCTCCTTTTGAGCTAATTTTTAGGGATGAATTAGGCACTTCTAACACGACCAGCAAAAACATAATCGGAAATCAATGAAGAGTGGCACTCAGCTTATGTACAGTTCCGGGCTTCGAACTTCGAATTATGATATGGCAATAGATAAAGAACTTACAGCTATAAGCAAACCGATTATTTTGGTCAATGGATAACTTTCATTGAAATACCAGATAATTTATAACTTGTTATATTATTGGGATAAAATTTTTTGTCTGGTCAACGTCACTCAGACAACAATGCTTATCTCTTCCTGAATCGACCTGTAAGAATGGTTGCTTACTAGTTTGCACAGACAAGAATCAATTCCATCCAATCAGTGATGATGTGTCGCCAAGATCACTTGGGATCTAGGGCGCCATAACAGGAATTGTAACTTGTAAATTCTCACTCGCTTCATTGTACCGTAGCTTGTCGCTTGCCTTTCCTTTTGTGAACTTTTTGACTTCTTATTTATGTCCTAGTTTCTACATGATGCATCTTTAGTGAGGAGCTAGAAAGGCAAGAAAGTGTTTTGCTTGAAAGGTTCCTCATTATTTTTGAGCTTCACTCCAGCCTACGAGTCTCATCCTGCCATTGTTTCCACGAGTCTACCTAAAACTGTGCATGGAAATACGTCATTAATACCATTTTCTTTTTCATGATTAGCTCCTTTCTACGCGAGATCATTATTGCACGAATTAATTGAGTAAATTATTTTTTATTTTAAAATTTTAAAGTTTTGACAGAATTTAAATTTAAAAGAATTTATTTTGCACTTAATGAAATGGCATTTATTTGATATGTAATTCTTGATCGTTGTGATGTATGAAGATTAAAACTAAATAATATTTTATATTTAAACATAAACTTTGGTAAGCACATTGAGCTGCAGTGATTGAAGAAATTATTAAAACATTAAGAAAAATAAAACATATACCTTTTGTACGAAGACATTAGGAGTTGATATTGAACTCAAATCAGAGAATTAAGTAAAAGAAACTCGTGGTTTTATTTATTGTCATCATCGAACATTATTTAAATTTTTATCATAATTTCAATAGGAATATCAAATCTTAAGAGAATTTTAACTAACTATTAAAAATATTCTTATAGATAACATCAGATAATGAAATCCCTAATATCAACTGATCAATGCCTATGATTCTTTGTTCTTAAAAATAGTGTTTGATGACTTTATCCTTCATTTTTCACAAAAATAAAAGAGAGTAGCAAGAGAAAATGGGAGAGAAGTGTGCATACGAGATAGATGGGTGATTCATGGAGAGAAAGAGTTTTCAACCTAAATATTAATGAATGTAAGAGAGAATCCGATAGAGGACAATATAATTTTGCAACAAAAATGAATCCAAAGTACATTCCATACGGTAATAGGTAGTATATGTCAATTAAAGTTTTCTAAGTTAAGTATTTAGCACAATATATGCATTGGATATTTAATTAAGTGTGTATTAACTATTTGCATGGTCTAATTCCTTAATTTGGGAAGAATTAAAGAAAACTCTAATTAATGGTAGTGAGAAATTATACATTTTTTAATTAAATTAATACAATTAAGATTTTTTTTGCTCATATTTGAATTGATTATTGGTGACATATAATTGTTCTAGTAAGTGTGAAATGTATTTTTAAGGTGTACCTTATTATTGTGAATTATTGCATTTCTAACGTTGTTTCCTTGTAGGTATGATTTACATTTGTGGTATTTGATATATACTATTTAATATGGTTTGAGGCCATGTTGCTATGTGTTATGTTGTGAAATGTGTATGATGTGTGGTTATGATAGATAGTTTGACCACGCCTATTAGTCAATGTTAGATTGAGATAGATACAAATTTGTTACCTATGGTGAATTATGTGAGGTCATAACGGGACATGTAGGTAGATACATGATATTATTTATGTTAGTTTTAACATTATTATGTGTTAAATTTAACGTGCTTTTTTGAAAATGGTGCATAAAATACTCTGTTTCTTAACATGTACCATAGTAGAAGATGTGGTCTTATTAGCTTTGGTTAATGTTGTTTCATATATTGTAGTGGGAATTAGTTTTTTGCTTATTTTTATTTTATTTGTATTCTTTTATATTTGACAATTTCCTACTATATGACATGTTTCTTCATGTGAAGAGTGTATAATATAAGTGTGGGTCCCTATGTAGGTATTGAGGCGATTTTGTGGAGTTGGATATAAGAGGGTTATTAGATGGAGAGAGTGATTTATAAGAATTTTTGATGGTTTGGGAATCATCGGTAAATGTTTAATTTTTTTATAATTTTAGGCTATATTTAGTTCATTTTGCTTGTGTATCTGAATGTTTTATTATTTTTTATACTTAATTTGTTCATATTATATTTTTGGGTTGAGATTCACTTATTTGGAATAAAAGAAACAAATTGGGATAAGTTTATGACAATTTAAAGTTTTTTTGACCAAGTTATAAAGAAGATGAAAATCAACATAGGCATTAAGACACCCATGTTGATGCCTGTGTAGATCAACATGGCCATATCTCAGGCAAAATAAGTGTTTTTAGAGTTCTAGAGAGGTACATGGTTAACAACATGTTGGTTTGTAATATAGACTTGTTTATTAGAGACCACCATGTTCATAGTTTAAGCCCATGTTTGTTTTAGATTTGAGGGTTTTGTGATTTTTAATTAACACAACTATGCTGACTTTCATCTACAACTCAAAAACCTAATTTTTGAAGAGGAGGCCAAAAAATATATAAATTGAAGACCTAAGACAATAAAGAGAATGAAGAACAAGCGAGAAAATACATTCAAAGTGGATTTAGATTGACATAAAGTGAATTTTTAAAGACTCAAATTGAAATAAGTTACTTGCAAACCTAGAGATGGATTCATATAAATCTTCTGAAATAAAGTCAAATCTAATAGTGAAATTTATAAATCAATTAATGCAATTCTAGGAGTTTTAAATAGAAAGGGATTTCAATTAATTAACCTATGTTTAATTGTCAATAGTCTTCAAAGAGATATTAGCATAATTGAGGAATTTTCACGGTTCAATGAACTATATGTTAAACTGGTTAATTAAATCATAATTTCATGAGAAGGCTTAGGGGATTCAAATTCTAGGCACCACTGTCTTCTTTAATTATTTCTTAGTTTAATCTTTGTTCTAGTTAATTAATTATGTTGATTTATTTTAGTTTATTATTTTAATTTTGAATTTGAATAATCATAAGTACCATAATTTGTTAAACTAAATAATAGAATTATAGTAAGTACTAGTAATTCTAGTCCTCATGCGATCGACACGTATTCACTAGTGCTAGCTATAACTACACTATGCAATTGCGATTAATACATAAAACAACTTAATTAAGTTTATGGTACCATTTTTGGGGACTGTAATATTAGAAAACATTATTTTTATTAATCTAGTAACTTCTTTTCTAGGTAGTTTTTATTTATTCTCTGTTTATATTTATTTATTTGTCCTTGTAACACTTTTTGTTGATCTTTTGTTGGTGGCTTATTTGCAAGATTTGGGTGTTTATTGTTATAGCTACTAAACACAATGGAAGGATAAAGAGGACATTATTCTCAAGGGGTTTATGGTATGACAGTGCTTATGGCAGTATTTGAAGCTCGTAACAAAAGTTATAGTGATATGTATTTGAAAGCTCAACTAAAGTCCACATCATGCTGTGACATTTATAGAGGTAATAACCTTAGTCATGAATGTCAGTTCCTAGATTATATATGGAGGCATCCAATTTGTATGGAGAGCTGGCCTTAAGACACTCCATACAGGAATACTTATAATCTAGAATGGAGCAGTCATTACGATTTTGCATGGTATAAGTACAGTCTATTTGAATTTTTGTAACAACAACAACAAGAGGAGTATCAACATCTTAAAGATTTCCTAATGAAATATGTTGGTTTAACTGAGGCTGCCCTTTATAAAAAAAAGACTAGGTGTTTTATCCAAATAAACTAAATCAAATTTGAGGGAACATATGGATACCATAACATTATGGAGTGGAGAGGAACTCAAAGATGGGGAAAAAGAGGAGGTTGTTGTTCAAGAAGAGGAGGAGCCAAATAAGGAGGTTATGGGGGAATTATAGGTAATAATCTTAAGTATAAAGGGTTCCTACTTCTCACAGAATAAGTTATCATAGTCAATAACAAATCCAAAGGATTTTATTATTCCTTTTTATATTGACATTTCGTTATTAAAAAAGGCATTAATGGATTTACTTGGTTTTATTAATTTGATATCATATGTCCTTATTATCTTGCAACATGTGACTCGTTTGCAAGCTAATGAACCCTTAATTAGGAAAACAGGTAGAAACAAGCCGTTGATCATAAATCTAAGTTAAAGGACTTACTGAGATGTCTAACTAAAAGACTCGTAAAGAAGCGTTAGTTAGGAGATAACCAATAATTAGGTGTTTTTTATTTTAATTAAGTAGTTTGTCGGATTTTCATCAGTAGTTAAGTTTTTTCTTGGTAGTTTTAGTCTTTTGGTATTAATTTTGTTACTTGAGATTTGATTTAGTTTCTCAAGCTATTAAGGCAACATCAATCTTATACATTAGAATATAGAAGATTTCACTAGCAATGGATGGATGTTGATGGCATTGAATAAGGCTGAAAATATTTTACTATCAAGGGAGTACCAATTATCCTCACTTCCTCCATTGCATTTCATTTTTTTTTAATTTTTGTATGTTTTGTGCATTAAGGACAATGACAACTTAAGTTTCGAGGATGGACTTAGCAGTTAGACTTATCAATTTCATTATAATTAGCTTAATAGTAAATAATTTGAGTTTTTTCAAAAGGTGTTAATCAAGATGATTAACCAAACTAAAATGGATGGATTTCTTAAAAATTAAAATGATTTGATCACGTTTCTTTTCATTTTCTAGTTTTCATTTAGTTTTGATTTTATGTCTTCTATGATTAGGAATTAAACTTTTGTTGATACTTGGATTAGATAAATCTCGAGAGAGATTTTGTCATGATTTTATTTAATCTAATTCATTTTCTAGTTTCATTGAGATTTAGTTATATGTTATTAATTATTCTTAAATTGATATTACTGGCATGTTAATTTATATATGATTTCATTCAACTGAGATAGAGAAATCCTTTGTACAAATAGATCTAGCATATCTGAAAAAGAGTCACATATAAACTGAAAGATAGGTCGAAATAAACCTTTCGAATTAAGGTCAGACTTAGTAATGAAATTCATAATTGATTAATACAATTCTAGGGGTTTTAGTTAGAAAAAGATTTCAATTAATCAACCTCAGATTAGATGTTAATAGGCTTGAGAAAGGTATTAGCATAATTGAGGAATTTTCACAATCTAATAAACTATAAATTAAATTAATTGGTGAATTAATATTTTACAAGAATTCCTAAGGGAATTCAAATTCCAATTACCATTATCTTTTTTATTGTTTATTAGTTTAATCTTTGTTCTAGTTAGTTAATTATGTTGATTAATTTTAATTTATTGTTTTAGTTTTGAATTTGACTAATCATAAGCACCATAATTTTTGAACTAAATAATAAAAAGATGGTAGTAATTTTATTCCTTATAAGATCGTCTCGTACTAGTTGGTGCTAGCTACGACTACACTATACACTTATGGTTAAAATATAAAACAATTTAATCAATTATTAAGAATATTATGTTAATATATGTGTTAGCCTTAACTTGATGATAAGGCCTAACTAGTTGAACCTTGCCATCTGGTGGGGGTTTGTTATGAGTTCAGTAAGATTGGCTTATACTTAAGATGCAACAAAATGGTATCAGAGCATTAGTTTTAAGGTAGGGCATAATCCCAACATGCAGTGAGGTGAGTAAGGGCAGAATAAGATAGGCATTATTGTTATTTGATTTATTTAATAATATTTTATCTTTAAACTTATATTATGTTGTACTCTAGATATTAAACAAGAATAAGGCAAATGGTTCATGCTTAAAGTTTCCCCGTGAGTGGCTTATATTTAGAGTTTTAAGCAATGATCTTTGAAGTTTAGTTTTGAGAGAAAAACTTATTTTAAAGGGGAGGATTTAAGACTAACATTTTTTAAATATTAATGTTATTGCATTAGTTGTTGAGTTGATTTATTTTTTTACTTTAGTCTTTTAAAATCTTGTGAGAATTTAAAATATAAAGAAATTATTTTATGCTTATGAAATAATTTGTATTTGTACTTGTATTTGATGTTTAGTTCTTGATAGGGTTAAGATAATTTGATTGTGATTTAATGAGAATTGTTAATCTAATATGCAATCAAAATTTGAACAATTATCATTGTTCTAAGTATAAATTTTGACAACACATTAGATTGAGGTGTCTCAAAAAGTTATAAAAATTTAGAGAAATATATACATTTCATAAAAAATTAAGAGTTGATATTAAATTCAAATAGGAGAATTTAGTGAAAGAATCTTGTGGCTTATTATGTTGTCACCACTAAACATTGTTTGGTATTTTGATCATAATTTTATAAGTATATAGGTAAAAGGTGACTTAAGAGGTTATGAAACGTTGAGAGAATTTTCAACAACTATTGAGAAAATACCTAAAAGTGATATTGTCAATCTAAACCCTTAACATTGACTAGTAAATGTCCACAATTATTCATTCTTAGAAACATTTTCATAACCGAAATTATTAATTTTCTCTAAACAAACGAGAGTAATGAAAAAAATGAGAGTAAAGTATGCATAAGATCTAAAGAGGGATAATTATTGCACCATTGTTCAATATTTTTAGGGGACCAATTCTCTTATTTAAAGTGATTTAACTCTTTCTCTAATTATTACATAAGTCTCTAAGCTACTTGGAGATGTCCTAGCTCATCCACTAATATTGGAGACAGGTGGAAATAAAGGATTTTAAAAGTAGATATTATTGATAATAAAAGATATTTAGGTAGAGGACAACTTAATTTTGCAACAAAATTGAAATCATAAGTATGCTTCATACTATAACATATAGCCCTTGTATATTAGAATATTTAATTTCTTTAAGGAATATGTATTTTAAATGTTTAGTTGAGCATATATATTAATTGTTTACATGATTCAATTCCTTAATTTCGAAAGAATTATAAAAACCTTATCTAAGTTTAATAGGAAATTGGGTTTTTTAAAATATTAAATTGATACAATGAGGTTTTCTTTTTCATATTTAATGTATGGATAACAAAGTCTATAGTGCCAAAGATTTTTTTCATTTTAGTGCAAAACTTTTTAAATTTTTTTAATTAAGTGACTATCTTTTTAAAACCTTTAAAACTTAGTTCAAAACATTAGTTTTATTAGCTTTTTTTAATATGACTTATGAAACCACTTTTGGCCATGACATGTAGATATCCAATAAAAATTTGGTGGATACATAGACATCCATGTGAATTAATACATAACTCATGACGCAAAATCTATAACCTATAATATATAACCCTTACCCATAACTCACCTAATTTATTACAAAGTAACCCACACATCCTTAACCCCATATTTTTTTGAAACAAAAAGACTCAATGCCTCCTTTTTGCTTTCTAAAAACACTACATATTTGTTCCTTTGTAGACTCTCCATCGTCTCCTTTTTGCCATATAAAAATACAACTTTTTCATTCCTTTGTAGACTTTTGTTGTTTCCTTTCTCCTACATGCCTTTAATACTTCTATTCTTCTTCCCATATGCATCTCTCGCATGAAACTTCACTTGCTATTGTTTTTTCATATTTGATGGTTGTTTGTTTTTCTATCCAATGTTTTATATACTTTTCTTGCTTTTGTGATTCCATTATGCCTATCTACATTAGACATTGATTGCTAGGTATTTATTATTATTTTGTTGTGTCTCATGGGTAATGGTTTCTGGGTATTGGTTTTTAGGTTTCATTCATTGGTAATTTTGGCTTCCTTTAGTAATATTTCATTCCTCATCCTAGCACATGGTTTATTGCCTCTCTTAATGCACTTAAAAGACATTAGGAAATTTGCTCAATGAATAGGTATTAGAAGTGTAAGTACATATGATAGAATTCTATCTTGCTACATCTTCTACAAGCATTTCATCAAATAACTTACACATGTTTGTCAAAAGAGTCATAGATCATAAAATGGACTAGATCATTTTACACAAATATATCACTTTATAGCCTTATTTTAACAACATAAGCATGCAGTTGTTTGCCTATAAAATCCCAATACAAATGATAACAATCCTTTAATAAAACAAGGTAGGTATAATTATCAAGAAAGTAAGAGCCAAATGTAATTAAGTAGTTGTAAACAAAAATTCTTTAATTGGTGTTGGAGATTTAAAATGTGCTTTAATAAGGTAATTCCATATAGGGTGGCATAGGCTATAGTAGTTGTGATGGTTTGTCTGAGAATTTGACCGATATGTTAGATGCTACGTCACTTTATTTTAGAGACAAAAGAAGTTTATACAAATGCCTATTGCATTTTATTTCTTCTTATGGTCTTTTGGGTTATCATATGATAGCACATTCCATTAGAATTCCCTCTGAAATGATACTTACCTAAAACTTAGAAATATCAAAACATATATAGTGTGTCCATAATATTTATGCAATTGGTTGTATTGTACTTAAAATGCATTTTATAACAGTGTTTTTAAAAGGGAAAATTAAAGAAAAAATTTGAGAGCAATGTTTGTAACGTATAATAGGAAAAAGGAAACCTACAGAAAAAATGCACCAACTGATGGAGATGATAATGACGGGAGTGATATACAAGATGAAATTATAACATATTAATTTGAATTAGATGACAATTGTAGCTTTAAAAAAGATGGTTCAAATGTGGGTGAGGGGCTAAGACATAAATCAAAAGTTTGTAGATTTACCCTTATAAGAAAATGATTGAGATTGATCTTGGTATGTTGCTTGATGATTCTAACCAATTTAAGGCAATATGTCATAAGTTTGTTGCTAATGAAAAAAGGGAGTTTATTTTTATGAGAAATACCAAAAAAAATTATAAGCATTAATCGTGCAAGTAAGTACTACAAAATGGTACATTTTGGCTAACATGTTAAAAGATTTAAATAGTTTTCAAGTAAGTATTTTTAAATTTTCAAGTACTTTTAAATCTAGTCTTCATTGATATTATGGACTAACTACTCACACATATGTATGCAGGTAATGCAATCTTATTTTTCTAATGACCTCTCAAGATTCACCGCATTGAATCTAATAAACTTGAGGAAGTTTGTTCAAAAAGATTTAAGAGTTAATGTTGGATACAATGTTTACTATCGGGTTAGGAAGTTAGTGATAGAGGAAATGCATGGAGATGTAAGAGTAAGATATAACAAGCTGTGGAATTACAGGGAAGAATTTTAAGGTCAAATCCTAGCAGTAGAAATAAATTGATTGTAGAAATGTCATCACTTAGAGATGATTTGTAGCCATATTTTGATAGAATATATGTGTTTTAAAATGTTGCAAGAAGGAGTTCTTAGGTGGATGTAGATGTCTAATAGGACTAGATGATTGCTTTCTTTAAAGGATTGTAAAAGAATAAAAGGAGAGCTACAGATAATAGTAGGAAGAGACGGCAACAATAAGATGTTTCTTATGGTATGGTTTGTGGTTTATATTGAAATAACAAAACTGGAAATTGGTTTGTAGATTTATAAAGACTTGGATTTAGAAGATAGGGGTAGATGGCAGTAATTTTTCATCAACAAAAGGTATACTATAAACTTTATATGCTTCAACATATACTTACTCTTATTACTTATTAACTATTTTTTTCAAATGAATGTTATATAGAGTCTTGTGTAGGCACTTGGTAGGTGAAGTAAGGTTTTATATGAGATAAATGTTTACCAATTAGAGAAAGAGAGATCACAAAGGACTTAAACTAGAAAAACTATTCTGGCAATATTGTATATCATCTAATGAAGTTTTTTTTAATTAAAGGAGTTAGAAGAGGAGTTGAAAAATCCTTATAAGGATCTAATTAGAATTTACAAAAAAATATGGTCAAGAGCATATTTCAATAATTTATTCACATGACTTATTCTGGATAATAATCTTTGTGAAGCATTTAATGGAAGTATAATTGAAGCAAAATCATTATCACAATACTTGAGGAAATTATAGTGCTTGTGATGAAGCAATTAGTTAAGAATAGGAACATGGCAACTAAGTTGAGAGATAACATTAACCTAAGAATAAAGAACAAATGAGAATTAAAAAGGATTTTAACATTGATTGTGAACTTAGGAGTAATATATGATTAAACCAGTTCAAAGATTGTGAACAATGGACAAGTATCTACAATTTTACTAATATATGATTAAGCCAATTCAAAGCGATAAATTAAGGCCTAAAACTATTTCAAAAAAATTTAGGCAAGCAAAAGAAGAATATGAAAAAGGAGAATTGGGAGAATAATACCAAAGGCAACAAGATGTCAAAAATAGAAATGAAAATGACTTGTCAAACATGCTTCTAGCAAGGAAAATACAAAAAAAAAAGTCCAGTGAGAATGTGTTGCAACAAGTTTCAACCAATATACACATAAGTTAAGTACTTAAGTTATTATTTGTCTATCTCTTACTCATATGTCTTGAACCTTGAACATTATTTGTTTTTATTTTTAAAAATGCATTCTACAATTGATATCTAAGCAAAATGTTCTACTATTAATCCTTTAATTCGATCACCAATGTCAAAACCAAGTAAAAGAAAAAGACCAATTTGTGGATATGGGGAATTATGAGATAAGTATCCTCAAACACTAATGTAGCATCCCATCCCCGATTGGAAAGGTAAATTGGTAAATTGGGACAGGCTAGTGGTTTGCATTGCATATTTTGATGTGAA
>JAOTIZ010000202.1:12649505-12663332 GCA_027123425.1 Erythroxylum panamense | reverse complement strand
ATACTACCTTCGTGAGGCACGGGCTTGGATATCACCCTCGATATCGAGTTTGGGTCTTGCGGGAGTGGGATGCTACAACTAATGACAACTAACAAGGCAAGTTATAACACAACAATGGTTACATATATTGAAAATTGCAAAGCTTTATAGGTTCTAAATCACATTTAACAATCGGGTTAACTTTTAATTCTATATTTTTATTTTTGTTATGATGAAAAGGATTAAATCAAAAGCTTTAGGAAGTACTGAACAAAGTCATTAAATTGAATATTTTGGTATGTCCTATAGATAAAAGTATATGATTATGCAGTAATAGGATATGGATGCTTTTGTAATAACCAATGAATTTTCACTTGATGAGGACACATTTTTATTTATAAGACCATAAACAATACTTGTAAACATAAGCTCTTATATGATTAGTCGCAACAGTTGTATGACAAATACAAAAAGTCATTACAAGGAGAGACATGATCGGATGCTTTATAGTTCTAATATTGCCTTCTTTCTCAAATTTTAAGGGAATTAACAAATCATGATGATCTTGATGGACTAGGTATTGTTGCATTCAAGAAATCACAACAGCTAACAACTTGGATAATATAGCAATTGTGAAATTTAACATCTATAAATGGTTCAAGTACTAAATAAAGTAAGGAATCATAACAGCTAACAACTTGAATACTATAGGAAAAATCATAACAAGTAACAGCTTGAATACTATAGCTTCTCTTAACTTACCTATTTATGTCCTATTAGTTCTCATGAATACCATAAATCATTATATAAATCCTAGTTATAGTTAACCCATTTAATAAGTTAAAGACTAATGTGAATGTTTGTTTATTCTTTCATTGCAAAGCAAGTGTGATCTTTTCATTAATAACAATTAAATAAAGAGATTTCTCACATCAAAACAGAAATATACACTAAAATAAATAATAGCTGGATATTTTAGAAGTCCAACTTCAATACCTTTACATTAATATTTCTTTCACAATGTACAAATTTAAGAATGGCTCATCGCCAAAAATAAATGCAGGAAAAATTTGTGAAGTTTGAAAAGAAAAACTTCAAAAAAAAAACAAATTTGAAAAACTATTAGCTTAAGTTTCTCATACACACTTCTCTCCTCCATCCGTTCCTTTTTTGTTTTGCTCTTCACGAAAACTTGAAGTTTCATCTTAAACTTCTGCATCCCCTTATAACAATTTTTAATGGCAACCACTAATAATACAATACTCAATATTTTAACTTTTTATTTTAACATTTTTTAGCTTATTTTTTCTTTTTCAACAATCCAGTTATGATACTTAAAGCTCTTTCACACATCGGAGAATCAATCCACTCAAAAACCAAAAATTTTGATGTTAAAATTAAATGAATAAATTAACAACAGAATCGATATTAAAAAGTCAAAAAACTTATAAAACCATAAAAGTGAGAGATAGCTCACCTTACGTTGAGCACAAGAAACAAAACGTCTTCAACTATTTCTCTTCGTCCATGAAGTCTACGTGACAACCATTAACTCCCAAATATAAAACACTCTTCATCCAACATAGTCGTCAAACTTGCATTTGTTTTTTAACTCATAATGCTCAATCTTGGCTAGTTGTGTTAGAAATTGTAACATAATAAGAAGTTTATTTTGGAGTTCAAAGGTTAATAATCAATTGGAATCTTAATTAAGGAGAATTAATTAATTTTATGCAACAGAATCAGAGTCCTATTCAATTTGTATAAGAAGCAAATCTAAGCCCTATACAAAGTTTTTTAGGTTCTAATCTTAACTTATCTAAAATAATTATTTCAAATGTTGTCGATATATTTCAAGATTAATAAGATAAGCTTTATTGCACAATTGTAATAAATAGTCCATTGTGCCTTGGACTAACATATTGGTAAATTAAAGTTTTTATAAACTTTTACTTCTAATCATATTAATCAAAACTATTGAATAACTTATCAAAAATCAAGTATATTGAACACAAAGGGTTGTTTTTAGAAAGTACTTATGCATAATTGTAGTTACGTGTTGCGTACGTATAAACTAGAGAAGTTTTACAAAATTTGAAACTTGTCCATATTAAAATGCTCACTTATAGGATATCCTTTTTAATCACTATGAAAAAGAACATATGAAAGAAAAGAAAGTTTAAATCATAAACAAACAATCTAGTTGAATACAAATTTTGGAAAAGAAAAGAAGTCAAAAGAAACAAACAACCATATTTTAAACCAAAAAATATAAGAGAAACCATTAGTAAGTTTCATAAGCTTACCAAATCTAAGAAATCAAGTATGCGTGTGTGAAATGAACATTGCACACCTCCTTCTATTGGTGAAACCTAAGAAGAGACATGGAGAATGTCACCTCTCATGTAAGAAATACACAACCGAAAAAAAAAAAAGAAGAAAAGGGAGAAACAAAGATATTAAACTTTATTACCTTACAACACCTAGCCTCACTGATTCCCTTAACACATCAAGACTTGTCAAATGAATCTTTGGCTTTAGTATTCTATTAAAGGTGAAAACCCAAGAATTGATTGATTCTCTTAAATAACCACAAGTACCAAGCGAAGAGAATTAAACTCTTAGCTCTTGATGTATGAGTTTGAGTCAGCGGCCAAAAGTAGTTTCGTTAGTCATAGCGACAAAAAACTTAACTAATATTTTGAATTGAGTTGTAATAGTTTTAAAAAGCAAGTCATTTAATTAAAATTTTTAAAAGGTTTAAACATCTCAAAAGATCTTGACGCTTCAAATTTTGTTATCCCTCTAATGTATAGTAATTGATTGATTGGTAATATATAATTATTCTAATAGACTTGAAGTATACCTTAATTGGTTATGTGATTGTTTTACAATGCTAGTGCCTTTATAAAGGCGGTATGTTTTATTGTGAGATGTATGTGATGTGCAGTGATAATAGATTAGGAAGATGCTATTCTATTTTAGGTCCAATCAAATATTACAAATTCATTAATGGAGATGAATTAAACTGGCATCTATTTTAGGTAGATATAGAATATTGTCTATACTAGTTTTTGTAATTTATATAATTTTGAAATAATGCATAAAATATTTTTATATAGATACCGTGGTGGAATACAATGTTTTATCGGTATTAGTCCTGTAAGTAGTTTTCTATTTATTTTTATTATTTTCTATTTCATAAAATACTATTTTGTTGTGTTATTATAAGTAAAAGAGTCTATGAATGGATGGATTTTAAGAGCGATTCATGAAATTTTCTTTAAAGTCCGATGTTGAACCCTCGGTCTAATGCCTGATAATATTCTAATATGTTTGTTGCTTTAATTAGTGTCCGAATGGCGCACCATCGGCCTAATGCCAGATTATATTCTAATATGTTTGTTGCTATAGAGTCCGACGCTGAACCCTCCGCCTAATGCCAGATTATACTCTTAACATGGTTGTTGCTTTACTGCTTTAGAGTCCGATGGTGAACTCTCCGCCTATGAGCTGATGCTTCTGTGAGTATTCCAATATGAACCTATCGTGACCATCTAGCTTATGGATCAACTTCTATTTTCAGCTGACCATCATGTGTTTTGCGGTGCTCGTTTGTAGCTTTTCCAGGGAGACCCACGAGACGTCTTCTAAAACAAACTAGTCTGACACATACAGGACTGGAGCTGCTAACTTAATTGTCCTTCGGAGGAAATCATGCCCTGCATGTTTCAAATGGATGTGACATCTGTTTACTTACCGGCAAAGTCGGATTGGGACGTTGGAAACTTATAGATTAACTAGCATCAGACATAATAGGCAATAATGACATATCCGAGGAACGATAAATGAAAGTTTGAAAGGACTCTTGTAACAAATTCATTGGCTCTACAAATCACAGGGATTAGATCTAGAAACCTAAAAGATATACACACAAAATATTTATATAATATAACACCTAGTTATGGATAAGCTACAAAATATTTATATAATATAATACCTAGTTATGGATAAGCTTGGATGGGCTACTCAAACAAGGAATAAAGCGTAAAGGAAAGATATTATAGTCTACAATGTGAGATACGTTCTTATCATAGTTGCTACAGTCGGGTCGGAGAGTAGATGCCTGACAAGGCGTATTATCATCTCATTTGGCGCAATCACAAACATATAGAAGGCAAACACTGCATGATCAGCCGACGAAAGAGTAGAGCCAAGGAATCCCCGCGACATCCTGCAAGAAAGTGTAATCCATTAAATGTTCTAGGTAAAGGTGTAACGAAAGTTAAGTCGACAAGTACTGTTGTACGGTATAGAAACTTGGAAAGCTTAAGAAGCGAGATGAGATTCTCTGTCCAAGATTACCTTGTCTTATTCTGTTCCATAAAATCTCAGCTATTTATTTCGCGGGATCCACGCAGGATTTACGTAGGACCTACATAAATAAATGACTGAGATTCATTGGACAGAATAAGACAGGATAATATTAGACAGGGGATCTGGACTTGAGGCGAGATGAGATCCTCTGTCTAATATTACCCTGTCTTATTATGTTCCATGAAATCTCAGCAATTTATTTCGCGGGATCCACGCTAGACTCACGCATGACCTACATAAATAAATGATTGAGATTCATTGAACAGAATAAGACAGGATAATATTAGACAGAAAACCTATACTCTTAAAAAGCATGTATAAAAACTCGTAAAATGTTCCAAGACCTATCAACCAAATTGACAAAAGTTTACAAGTCCTGGACAAAGTAACGAATCCAAATTCCTAAAGTAACTAGGAAGGTATGACCACTATAACAGAGACAGATGGTAGAAGAGAAGAATAAAATAAATCATACCAATTTGGTAAGCGAAAGAAGGTACGGAAGAATGTTCTAATGCCATCAATATCCAATTGCAGTATAAGTGCTAGTCCAAAGAGAGAGAATGATCTTTGACGTTTCCTTTCTTGTGGCCATAGGGCATTCCAGGCTATAAAACAAACGAATTTCATCAGATCTATGTTTGCCACCATATATCGGAGTCGGCGACACATCTAAAAGGCTTTTGTTTTTTTAATGAATTTGTCACAACAGACGACTTTCCAGACATTATGGTGCATATGTGCAGACCAACCATCAGTCTGGTAAGTGTTTGAAAGCTACGGATGAAGATCAGGTTATGCAAGAAACGCAAGATCACAGCTACGTACCTATTCTCCTTCTGTCAATATATGCAGAGACTGGACCGGATACTTTGATTCAAATAAAAGAAAGAAGAGTTTAAGGAAAGCTGAACTCCTAAGTCATGTATGCAAGTCAAGAACCGCATACCTTGCATTGAGATATTTGGCTTATTTCTTTCATAAGTCGGCTTGTCCTTTGAGTGATTCGGATTCCCTTGCAATATCTTTGCAATTACAGAAGCATAATTTGGAGCCTCTGACAGCGATCTTACAACCGAATATCCTGTTAAATAAAATGAGAACCTAATAAGAAAAATCAAATTCAAATTGTTCGAGGAAGTAGGAATGATCTCACGCATCTCACCAGTAGCTGGATGTACCATGCTAGCTGCAGCACCAAAAGCAAGATTCTTTTGCTCAGTATTAGGCAAGGAACCACCAACTGGAATGTAAGACCACTCCTGCACAAAGACTAGGACAAAAATGTAGCATGTGTAATCTCATAGTAACTATATGCAAATGCACTGATTGGATAGATAGCGAGAGAACAGTTCGGATTGTCTATAAAGCCCTGTATTTTGCTCAAATAATTAAACTTTCTTCCAGAATCCATCAGTGTGAAACATGAATAAGCATTAACCCCGTATCTTGGATTCAGGCAGAAGAAGAACGCTTTTCATTTGAGAAAAGAACCGATTTTTGTTTATACACACAATGCCTTGCAACAGAGTATAGCAACAGTACCTCTTCATATATTTTCAAAAGTTTGACGCCCATTGTCTCCAACCTTGACATGAGTTTTCTCTTTAACAAGTCAAAAGCCATAGCATCTTTTGAAGCCAGACAAGTTTCCTGCATTTATTCAGTAATTACTATAAATACGTTGCACATGATTGGCATGAATAATGGCTTATAGTATAAAAGGAAAAAGGAGAAGAAAAACCTCAAAGAAAACTCGTGTCGTTGACATAGGCATCGCATAAAGAAATGTGGGGTATTCAGCTTCGAAGGATTGAACCTTTTGCTTCATGTAGTCTCTGTAATCCATAAAAACCATAAGACTTGGATCATATGGATTATTTTCCACCTGGAATTTTTAAAACTAGATAAGTGTCACAAAATGGCTTATGTCACACCTCAAAGAAGAAAGAAAGAAAAACAACAACATACACAAGGAATCAATTATAAGTCTCGTCCTAATCATCAAACTTAGAATGTGCCACGAACAGGAAAAAAGCAGGTGTAGTGCAAAATCAACTCAGGATTTTGGAAATCTAAAGCTGAGAATAAGAGGTATCTTAATTTGCCATTATTTGGAAGACTAGACTTCACCCTCGTACCTCAACTTCTACGCCATATGCCGTTTGGACAGAAACTCTTGGACCTCCAACCTCATACTGCAACAGCTTTCCTGAAGCTGCTCCAGATGCCACAGTGACGAGCCTGTAGGCAAAACACCCGTACCATTACACCACCTCTTCCGAGAAATAATCCTCATACAACTACTATACATTCTACTAAAAAACAAAAAGAAAATGTGTGATCTGTTAGTGCGAGAAATTGCTTGTTCGCGTAAAAGTGACGGGTATAGTTAGTGAGTTTGCTGCTCGCAGAGCTTGCGGCGAGGGCTCGCCTGGAGCACTGGAGAATATGTCTCCCACTGACCCGGAGGGTCACCGGGCTAAGAAGGGACGTACTCGGAAGCGTGATGACGATCTGCCCCAGTTGAAGCCCTCCTACATCGCGGTGGTTGCAGGGGGCTCCACGGAAGCTGGTGATGCGGAGACGTCTGCATGGCCAGAGGAAGAGCCAGTCGATGTTGTTGAGGGTGATATCACGTCGGTCTTCGATGAGCAAGGAGGCAACATTCTGCTATCTCCGACTCTGAAGGGCAAGCTGGACAAACAGTGGGAGAAGGCGGTGATCATGAAGGTGCTGGGCCGTCGTGTGGGATTCACCGTGCTTAGTAACCGATTGTGCTAACTGTGGAAGCTGCGTGGCAGCGTGAAGATGATGGATTTAGACAACGATTTCCTTCTGGTTAAATTTCAAGAGGAAGCAGATTATATCCGGGTGCTTACTGAGGGTCCATGGACGATATTCAGGCAGGTTATCTCCGTCCAGAGATGGAGCCCCTCCTTCCGTCCCTCCCAAGCCGTGATCACCAGCACTGTCGTCTGGATTAGGATCCCAAACTTACCGATAGCACGCTACCATCCCCAAATTCTCGAAGCTCTGGGGTACCTTGTGGGGCACACAGTTCGTATAGATGAGGCAACGTTGCATGCCAACCGTGGGAAGTTTGCCAGACTTGCAGTAGAGATCAACTTGAACCAACCCCTGAAGCCTAGCGTCGAGCTAGATGGTGAAACCCTGCTCATCTCCTACGAAGGGCTCCCCCAGGTGTGTATAAAGTGCGGCATGGTCGGCCACTCTCCAAATGCATGTGCCAATCCCGTTCCTGCAGCAGCTAACGCCTCACCGTCGGCGAGAAGCACGGGAGCAGATACGACCGAGCAGAGCGGACCGGTGGAGGTGGCACGAGGGCCACCAGAGATAGTGGATACTAACAGCTTTGGGCCGTGGATGAACGTCCATCACCGACATCCAAAATGTCGAATTCATGATTTCGAATTCTAATTATATAGAGGATAAATCAAAAGAAAGTGAAAAAAAGTTCCTCCGTTCTTCGGGACCAACAAAGGGTAGTACAGGAATATTCAACAAGTCAGGTGAAAGACAAGGCAAGTGGAGTACGTGAGGGAGCAGCAACTCGAGGATCCCGTTATGTAGTATTAATTAATGACGTTGCTGTTGAAGAGGTAACAGCCACCAAAGTTGAGGGGACTATCGTAGGGGCACCTGTTGGATATGGACAGAAACTGAATTTGTTCAGTTTTCATGGAACTGGACAGTCCCCAAATCAGTCCAGGATTCCTAAGCTCGCTGAGCGTTCCAAGAAGGCTAAACTAACTGCTAAAGGAAAAACTATTTTGGAGCAACCCGCGATCCAGGAGGATAATGGCCAGACCAATGTGAGTACCGACCAAGAATCCGGCCCGCTTTCTTCAATTCGCCTTAAACCCACGGCCTTTGAGAGGAATCTCGCAATCACACTTCCGTCCCACTCTGAAATGATCTGCGATAATCAGATCAACGCGACCCAAAATCAGGTGACCGAGGAGAGGCCCCAGAGTATGGAGGGACTGGAGGACCCCGGGGAAGCCTCTGTTGTCCCAGATATCTCCCCTTCGGATCCTCTCGATATTGTGATGGACTCGGAGGGGACGGAGGAATCAATGGGCCCATGCCCGAATGATGAAGAGCTACTGGCCCCTGCTACCGAGGAGCCCAGGGACGAATACACCGAGAGCCCGTAACTATACTTGTAGCTATAAACCGGGCATCTTGGCCTTGTTAGAACCCCGTATTAGTGAAGATCGGGCCCAAGCTGTTATTCTTACCTTAGGTCATGATTTTTCCTTTCGAATTGAAGCAGAAGGGTTTTCGGGAGGTATTTGGTTACTTTGGGAAGAGGCTTATGATATCTCTGTCGTCATAGCGCATAGGCAATTTTTGCATGCTTCTGTTAAGTATAGGGCTTATTCCTTTGACCTGACCGTTGTGTATGCCAGTCCGCAAGTTTCCTCGCAGTCTAGTCTTTGGGCTGCGCTCACTTGACTAGGCAGCTCTACTACTCGACCGTGGATTGTGTGGGGGGGGGGATTTTATCGCGAAGCTGGAGAGCTCAGACAGAAGGGGAGGAGCCCTCGCGTATCCGGTTGTGAGTAGAAGATTTAGAGATTGGGTGCATCATTGTGGGCTAGACGATTTAGGGTACGTAGGGTCTAAATTTACATGGAGGAGAGGGCAAGTGCAGGCTCGACTCAATCGGGTGTTTGGGTCGTCTGCTTGGGTCCAGCAGTTTCCCCACACGGTCAACCAGCATCTTCCTTTCCTCGGTTTCGATCATAGACCTATGTTCCTCCACCTCCGCCGAGGCCTACGGACACAACGCTGTTTCAGTTCCAAAATGCTTGGCAAACGCACTCCGGATTTTTGGAGGTAGTCGTTGAGTATTGGAACCTGACGGTGGACACGATGAGCCACTCCTTATCTCAGTTCTCCACCCATCTCCAGCGATAGAACCGACAGGTGTTCGGAAACATTTTTTACCGAAAAAGAAGCTCGTTGCCAGACTGGAGAGGATTCAGCGTGCCATGACGGACGGTCCTACGAACTCGTTGCTGACGTTGGAAGACAAGCTCAACAGCGAGTTATTACAGGTTCTGTGCGAGGAGGAGATGTATTGGCATCAGAAAGCCATATGCGAATGGCTTTCCCAGGGAGATCGGAACACCAAATATTACCATACGATCACCCCCTCCAAGCGAAGAAAGCTGCGAGTCGAGCGACTCATCGACTAGGAGGGGAATAGTATCTCGGATCCGATCCAGCTACGTCACTTGGTCACCAATTATTTTGCTCAACTATACACTCAGGAAGAAGAGCTGCCCATCCAGTTCCCCATCACAGGCGTCTTCCCGCCTCTTTTCGAGGCCCAAGTCTATGACCTTGCTCGTCCTGTTCAGGCTAATGAGGTCAGAAGAGCCGTTTTAAAAATGCATCCCAATAAGACCCCCGGAGGGGATGGTTTTAATGCTCTATTTTTCCAGAAACAATGGGGCATGGTAGGGTCGGAGGTGGTGGATTTTATCCAGAAAGTTTTCAGAAAGGAATGTTGGGACCCCGATTTAATCGCACCCTCCTGGTTCTTATCCCAAAGACCCCTTCCCCGATGCAGATCTCTCAATTTCGACCGATTAGCCAGTGCAATGTGATGTATAAGATTATTTCAAAAGTTCTGGTGCACAGGCTAAAAGCGCACATAGACCATTTGACTGCAGCGACCCAGTGCAACTTTATTCCCGGCAGGCATATCACGGATAATATTATTATCGCCCAGGAAGTGATCCACTCTCTAAGGAAGAAGACCGGTAAAACCAGATACCTGGCCATCAAAGTGGATCTCGAAAAAGCGTATGACCGACTTCGCTGGCAGTTTATTCAAGAGACATAGAGGATATTAGCCTTCCAGAGAACTTAATTTGGGTGATTATGCAGTGTGTTATGACTACTTCTCTGCAAGTTGTCTGGCAAGGCACAGCCTCTGAGCCCTTCCGGCCTGTGCGTGGCATCAGGCAAGGAGACCCCATCTCGTCTTATCTTTTTATGCTCTGTATGGAGAGACTGGGCCATCTCATTTCTTCGGTCGTGGCCAGGGGGTATGGAAACCGATCCAGTTGGGATGCACGAGACCTCCTATCTCTCACATTTTCTTTGTCGATGATTTAGTGCTTTTTGCAGAGGCTGAGGATAGTCAGATGCCGATTATTGCTCGAACTCTAGAAGAGTTCTGCAGAGCGTTCCAACAGTAAGTGAACAGAGCCAAAACACAATTTTTTTCTCTAAGAACATTTCTAGCGACACTGCGCGAGGCCTAAGCCAAAGGCTACAGGTTGCTAGCACGAATAATCTCAGCAGGTATCTAGGGGTCCCCTTATTCCAAGAGAAAACGAGCAGGCGCACATATCAGCATATCCTAAATAATGTTCAACAGAAACTTTCAGGATGGCGAGCCCAGATGCTATCTCTAGCGGGCAGGGTTACGTTAATCCAGACTGTCCTCTCGACGTTGTCTCTTTACACTATGCAAAAGATTCGTCTTCCGTGTCAGTTGTGCGACGACATGGAAAAACTTATGTGCGATTTTATCTGGGGCTCCTCCCCGGACCACCGAAAGATGCATCTGGTCAACTGGGAGTCGGTGTGTACTCCTAAAGAGGCAGGGGCTGGGCATTAAACACATTCGGTCCATGAATGATGCGTTACTGGCTAAATTGGGATGGAGCCTTCTCACTAAACCTACAACCCTTTAGGTTCAGATCCTATGGGCTAAATATCGTCTCAATACTACGCATCTTCCCCTAACGCTCTCCAGGGCAGGGGCTTCGATAGTTTGGAAAGGGATTTCGGCAGCCTGGAGTTGGGTGAGAGATCGAATCCAATGGAAGCTGGGGAACGAGAGGTGGATCTTATTTTGGATGGACAACTGGCTGGCCGGTTGGGGACCTCTTATTCAAGTGGCGTCCTCTCCGGTCCCCAGCACCCTTAGGTTGGCCACTGTAGCGGATCTCACAAATAACTGCAACGATTGGATTTGGTAGGAGTTCTAACAGTATCTCCCGGCCTCGGCTTGCCTGGCTCTTGCGCAATTATGCCCTATTGTCGAGAATATGGGGGAGGATAGTTTGTAGTGGGCCCCTAACCTCCACAGCGGGTTCACCGTGGCGTCCACGTATGGCTTCATCGAGGACCACTCTACAGTCCGCCGTCATAAGCTGTGGGAGATTATCTGCAAATGGGCGGGGCCCCAGTGCATTCGGTCGTTTCTCTGGCTCGTTGCTAAATGCAAACTTTTGACGAACCAACAGCGCGTGACTCGCCACATTGCCACCGACAGTAGCTGCCACTTCTGTGGGCAGGAAGAAACCACTGCCCACGTGATGCGGGACTGCTCGCGGGTTCAAGCGCTATGGCGTCATTTTCCTCCAGAAGTGGTGGATCCGGGTTTTTTCCAGCAGGCAGAGGACGTGTAGCTGTCGTGAAACCTGACGACGCCCGCTCAGGTGCACCAGGAAGCGTAGGCCACAGTTTTTGGGGTCGCTTGTTGATTCCTTTGGAAATGGAGAAACAGCAGTCTGTTCGAGCCGGCTTTTGGCTGGCTGGATGAGGGACACCGAATTATCATGGATTATGTGATGTGCATTGTACGCGTCAGGATGTTGGCACAGTGTGTTTTCCCGCACAGGGTGTACTGGTAGGTACTTTTGTGGGGTGGACTAGACCTCCAGCAGGCTAGGTGAAAGTCAATTCTGATAGCGCGTTGAACCCAGGTTCCCACAGGATCTCCTCGGGAGGCCTAATTCGCGATTGTCACGGGGAGTGGCGGGGGGGCTTATAGCAGCTCTTCGATAGGGGTTCGCCATTAGCTGCGGAACTTTGGAGGGTTCACTCGAGTGGTCGAAGTCGACTCACTTGAGGTCATTAACATTCTCTCTACTCTCCCAGTGATACTTATAGAGTTTTCTTTTTTGGTGACAGGAATTCTGCAGCTGATGCAATGGGCGTGGATGGTACAGCTCCAGCATGTGTACCGGGAAGGAAACCAGTAGGCGGACAACCTCGCTCGCACTCATTGGATTGATCAGACCGGGCCTATATATTCTCCAAGAGCCCCCTTTTGGCATACAGGAGCTTCTCAGACGTGATGCGCTAGGCGCAGTGTACCCCAGGATGATGATTTAGTTTGTTTTTCTCTTTGTAAAAAAAATGAAGAAAACAAAGCCATTTAGAGAGTTGGGATCACAATTTAAACAAAAACAAACAGTATCTACCTGCATGGAACAGAAACGCCATCTTCGCAAGCGACAACACTGTGCCCATCATTGGCTTCAAAAATCCTATCCACTTTTGAGCTCAGATACGAAACACCTGACTCCACACACCTAGAGAAAATTAACAACGTGACTAAGATAAAACTACACCAGTCACCACTCATCAAGTAACAGTACAGCTACACAACACTACACTTACCTGCTCAACAACTCTTCGTGAAGCAACTGTCGACTAACTCGTCCATAAGGGCGGCAAACGAGAATCGGATCACTGCGCTCGTCGAGATATACAATTGTATCCCGCCACACGTGCTCTATGCACCTTTCAAGTCCAAGATCTGGAACATCCATTTCTTTATGATCCAACCATTCTCTACATGTACATCAATTTAATTAACCAAAAATTTTAATTTTTTTAACCTTTAAATTCATCTTCCCAAACGCTATAATTATTAGTAAAGGGAAGGTCAGGACCAATAAGTCCAACCTTTAAGCTCAGCTTAGCTGATTCTGTTGCCAAAGCTAGACCGGCCGGTCCACACCCAATCACAACCAAGTCTAGTATCTCTCCTCCAACTGGTAACAGCCAGTGTTTTGAAACCCGAACCGGTCATCAAATCGGAGGCTTTATTGATCACTGGTTTGACCGGTTCAACCACCGGTCGAACCGGAGTGACATCATAATTATGCAATAATTATATTTTTGCATAATTATATTTAATTATATATAATATTAAAAATACAAAAATATACAAAAAATAAAAATTTTATTGAACCAGTGGTCGGACCTGTTAAACCGGATCGGTCCGACCGATTCTCACTGATTCAATTAAGAACTGATTTTTAAGAGTGAACTGGATCGGATAGCCGACCGGTCACCGATCGAACCAGTCAGACCGGCCGGTCGGATCCAATTTTCAAAATAGAGATAACAGCCTTAACTGTGTAAACAAAACTACGCTATGAGGCTACAGCTCGGTTTAGGGAGAGAGAAAAAAAAAGGCTGAAGTAACTAGCAAGTAAAACCTTATGGGCGAGTTTAGGCTGGTTGTTCATGGCCTTATGCTGCTGCATTTGTACGAAGAGAAGCTGGGACCCACCGGCCTTTACGTAGTCTTCCTCGTCCACAAAGCCTTGCTTAACAGCCACACAACTCACTTCACTCCCTCCCAGTGGCGGATCCACAGTGGGGGCAAGTGGGGGCACTTGCCCC
>JAOTIZ010000202.1:12635896-12649405 GCA_027123425.1 Erythroxylum panamense | reverse complement strand
AAATTGACAATCTTAGAGGCTAAATTAAAATTCACTTCCTTCAGACAAATTGTAGCCCTATGTCTCTATTTTATTTTTCCTCAAGAATCAATTCAATCGGATCTCCACAGATCAAGAATTTCTCAAAACACTGAACCATGTTCAGAAAATTTTCCAACTCACTTTGATTAAATCAATTCTCTTTACATTTCCTTTCAATCTCATAAATTCTCCTCTTATTTACACGTAGCTAATTGCCAAAAGTTCCTCGTTTAATAGTCCTAGCTTACAGAAAGATTCGGGGTCCAACAGTTGTTGCCGATCCGACCGGTGAGCGAGGACCCAGCGGATTCGGGGGAAGAGATGGAGCCACCTCTCAAAAGAAAAAAGACTGCTCGAAGTGTTGATCGATCGTCCCGCCAATTGGACAGGGGAAAGGGGGAAGAGCGAGTGCCCCAATTAGACAAAGGCAAGAGGAAAGAGAGAGCCTCCAGCGGTGGAAATTGGGTGTCCACGATCAGCCTTGATAAGACTGCATCGATTAGGGACATCAATGTGGCTCTGCTTATTGGCCAAAAGGTTGTTCCTCTTGCAGACAAGATGTTTTTGGATACGCTGAACAACAAGGAGCTAGCGGCTAGTCTCGTCTGTGGTTGTGCCAGGGATCTGGCGTTCGCCTCTGTGATGCATCAGCGTATCGATCAGCTCGACGAAGTCAACCGAACGATGGACCGGGAGGTTCATGATCTTCTTGAGCAAGTTAATGCTTTAAGAGCTGAACTTTCAGAGGCGAAGGAGGAGAAGGACGTTCTACGAGCTCAACTCTCTTCACTGGAGGAGGAGAAGAGTGTGTGGGAAGAAGAGAAGAGCGTTTTGAGAGCTCAACTCGCATCGGAGGAGGAGGAGAAGAGCAGAGTGGTCGCTTCCAGGGATGAGCTGGAAAGTGAGTGTCAAGCGTTGCGGGAAGAAGTGCTCAATGCCAACTCGAGAGCCAAAATGGAGCTGGAGCTCCGTTCGAAGTTCCTCCAAGACTGCCAAGAAGCAATGGTGGATAAAGTAAGGGCTGAGAACCGATTGTTTGAGCTACAAGGTTCTATCAAAGAGCAGAGGGTTGAGGTGATCAAACGATGAAAGAGGCTGTTCTTGTATGATGAATGCAAGGAATTCGCTTGCGATTTGGCTCTTTCCATTCTGAGGAATTGCCATAGCGTTTGCGTCCCTGACAAGTCGGATGGTCCTTCATTCGAGGATTATGCCGAGCCGATGCTTCCCTCCGAGCTCAGCCTTTCACTTGAGGAGGTGATGGAGATAATTGAGAAGGAAAGAGAGGCATTGCCAGATGAGATGCTGGACCTGAGTTCAGATGAGGAAGAAGGTGTCTCTCCGTTGTCTTCTCCTGCCGATCCGACTGCTGGCACTTCCTCCCCAACCGAGGGGTCAAAATTATTTTTCCCTTTTCAAGGCTCATCTGGTTGGGCTTGTGACCAGAACAACAATAAAAACTTGTTTTTATCCTTCGTTGCCTTCCTTGTTTGGTGTGTTAAGGTAGGGTCTTCTTTTCGAATAGCAAGTAGCGAACGAGTGCGCTCAATACATATCGATCGGTTGTGAGGTTTGAGAGAGTCATGGTCGACCGAGGCCAGAGAACCTGGCCAAACGATGTAGAGGTCGTATGATCCAAAATTTGGCTCTTGGCATCGCCTGTTTCCAGGATCTGGTCTTGGCAACCTGGCCGAGCGATGTGGAGGTCGAGCGATCCAAGATTTTGACTCTTGGCATCGCCTGGTTCCAAGATCTTGTCTTGACAACCTGGTCGATCGATGTGAAGGCCGAACGATGTAGAGGCCGAACGATGTAAAGGCCGAGCGATCCAAGATTTTGGCTCTTGGCATCGCCTAATTCCAAGATCCTGTCTTGGCAACCTGGTCGAACGATGTAGGGCCGAGCAATCCAAGATTTTGGCTCTTGGTATCGCCTGGTTCCAAGATCCTGTCTTGACAACCTGACCGAGCGACGTGAAGGCTGAGCAATCCAAAAGACCTATCAATGTTGAGCCCGAGCGATGTAGAGGCCGAGCGATTCAAGATTTTGACTCTTGGCATCGCCTGGTTCTAAGATCCTGTCTTGGCAACCTGGCCGAACGATATTGAGGCCGAACGATGTAGAGGCCGAGCGATCCAAGATTTTAGCTCTTGACATCGCCTGATTCCAAGATCCTGTCTTGCAGTGGCGGATCCACAGTGGGGGCAAGTGGGGGCACTTGCCCCCACTGCCTCCAACAGATTTCTTTAAAAAAATGTACTTTTTTAAGTTTTGCCCCCACAAAAAAATAAAATTTTACTCCTATTAAAATTTTGCCCCCATTAAAAATAAAATTTTACCCCACTTAAAAAAATTTCTGGATCCGCCCCTGCTCCCTCCTGTGCTCGCTTTCACTCTATACATACGGTACCGTCTGTTCCACTGATATTGCCTTGTCAGAGTTGGACAAGTCCACATAGGGCTAGAACAGGTCGCCGTTGCTGGAGCTCCAAGACAGTCCATATCTAACTCTCTCTAATATATAGATGTACATATATGTGGTTACTAGAAAATTGTTCTAGCAACTTGTGTGTTCACGCCATTGGAGAAGCTTATGTGAGTTTGTAGAAAGTTTGTTGGTGACTTGGGGATAGGGGGTTGGGGGAAGCGAGTTCTTGCCTTGTGAGCTGAGGTGTTCACAGCCGTCATCCTTATATTGCCACGTGGAGGAACTAGATTGGGTGTACCTTTTAGAAAATATGTATGAGAAACGACGTTGGATTAGTGGACATAGAAAACGGTGTCGTTTCCGATTCAGAATTAGGGCTGACAATAACAACGGTTCCCTTGGAGACTGGAGAAGAAGGCGCCATTGACGAAGCAGAGAGTTGAAGCGTTTGCGTTAGAGCGAGACAGATGGGGAATCCAAAGCAGAAGTGGACGGCGGAGGAAGAGGAGGCGCTTAGGGCAGGAGTGGCCAAACATGGCGCTGGCAAGTGGAAGAACATCCAGAAAGATCCCGAGTTCAATCCTTTTCTCTTCTCTCGCACCAACATCGATCTCAAAGTACTCTCTCACTTTTTATTCTTACTCGCTCTGATTTGCTTCTTCATTTTCTTAAGGAATTTTTTCCCCCCAATGATTAGGTCAACTGGGAACATTGACCAATTGTACTTGTTGTTGGTGGTGGTGGTTTTGATAGGATAAATGGAGGAATATGAGTATAAGTGCAGGTGAAAAGTCTCGGCCGTCAAAACCTAAACTTATTGCCGATGCCTCTGCTCCTGCACCTTCTCCTCCTGTAAACAGCGCTTCCGATGCTGTCGCTGCTCCTGCTACTTTAGATCTTGTTGTCGCCGCCGCGAATGATTCTTCCAAAACTGTGACCGATGGGAAACTTGCTCCGAGGTATGTTCTTAATTTTCTGTTACTCTGTTCCTTTTTATTATCATGTCATCTGTAGTTTTCTTCAGAAACTGCTGTGGAAGATGCATTTTTAGTCTTTTGTATTTCTGTATGCATATCATTGATAAGTAAGAATGCAATCACTCTTTTGTGTAGAATTTTTCCTGAGGTAATTGAATTACGTTGGAAAATTTTCATTTGTTTTGTTTATTGAATGAAGCTCTAAAGCTTAACCTAGTTGCTTAATTTTTCCAGATACACTGCCAAGATTTAGAGCTTAACCTAGTTGCTTAATTTTTCCAGGTACAATGCTATGATTTTTGAAGCAATTTCTGCTTTGAACCTGCCAAATGGATCAGACCCCAATGCCATTGCCAACTACATCGAGGTTTGGAGGGATATTCTGTCATTTAGTGCTACTTTTTCTTTTTCTAATTGTTGGTCTATGATTAACCGGGCAAAAGTTGAATTTTTTTTTAGTAATCTTGTTTTGTGGAAAATAACTCTAATGTCATCCCCAACTCCCTAGTGCAAGAAAGGTTAAAGTAGCATAAATTTGAAATGGGAAAAAAGTGCTCATGAAATCAGGCCACATGACTAATGTGCGAGTATCTCTTCTTGAAGTTTTCTGGATATATATCAATCTTCCGTTATTGAATTACTAAACCTTTCCTAGAGATCAGTTTTCTTGGGATTTTTAATCGCATAATCAACTTTTTTGCATCTTAATTCTGTAGGAAGTTTAACATGTATGAGTTTTGTGTTGTGTTTTGGTCTCAACTATATTTGCAGCAAAGACAAGAGTTGCCACAAACGTTTAAAAAGCAATTAAGTTCAAGGTTGAGAAGACTGGTTGCACAAGAAAAACTTGAAAAGGTGAATGAATGTCTGATGTCTTATTGATATTAGCTTGATTCCCCGTGCATACCCTTCTTGCTTTTCTTATAATTTATTTTTAACATGTTGAGCCAATATTGTGCTTTCTTTCTTTTTCAAGTAGTATAAAGTTTGTGCTTTGCTCAAACCGATGTTTGCTTAGACAAAGATGAAAATATCATGCATGCAACGATATGGAAAGTGGGCTGATATTTTGAGTGTCTTTTATTTCCATTTTCTAGCATTGCGCATCTCTAAGTCAGTCGATATATGGTAAATCGCATTAGGTATTGACCTCAATGAATGCATAGTAAATTACGCAGTTCTTTAGTTTGATTGATTAATGAAAGAAACATAATTTGCTGTGCCCAGGTATAAATGTTTGCAACACTATAAGCGATGGTTTAAATTGTTCCTACAAGTTTCAAAAGATATATCAAAGATTTTCAGAGTATGTACTGTAGGTTTATAATATTTAAATTGAAATGCAGGTCCAAAATTGCTACAGAATTAAGAAAACTTCCTCATTCGCAACAAAAACGCCAAGCCCAAAGCGAAAAGAATTGCAACCTAGGCAATTAGATATTACTGGTTTTGCAAAATCTGAAGATAATTTTGAAGAAGCAGCAGCAGCTGCTGCCTACAGGATTGCAGATGCAGAGAACAAGTCATTTGTGGCAGCTGAAGCAGTAAAGGAGGCTGAGAGAGTTTCAAGGATAGCTGAGGAGGCGGATTCGCTAATAGAAGTTGCCAAAGAGATAATTGAGAGATGTAAGCTCACATTCTTGCCCATACCATCGACGGTTCATCTGCCACAAAATATCCTGTTCTCTGTGTGCATGCATTTCTCACAGTATTTGATTAACTTATTTATCCTCTTCTTTTCACAGGTTCACGCGGTGAGGTTGTGCTTATGGTGTAAGGTACAAGTTCGTGCTTTCGCTTACGAGGCTGCCTATCCAAGTGGAATGAATGTAAATATTGCTTCGTTCTTGGGCATTATAGTGACTCATGGAATTCAATATTTTTTTAAATCAATTCATTGATCGGATCGTGCCATTTTTAACATCTTGGTTCCAAAGATGAGGGTTTTCTCTCCTTTACAGGCCGCCTATTACCAGTCAACCAACAACGCTGCAGGCTCGCCCTTTCCATCTTTGGAAGCTTAATAAGTCATTACCAATTTTGATTTAGTACTATCACGTTGATTCACCGACACAAATGAGTTTAGTTTACAAGAGGCTACAAAGATGTGACCGCCCATAGCTGCCTGAGCATTTTGGGAAGAGGTTGACTAAATGGAATTTCACAAGTAGGTCCTTGCCAGCTATCTGGCGTGGAAACAATGCCGCATTTACTAAAGTTTGAAATTGGCAGTAAGGCTGTTCATGTCGGCACCCTTTGCTGGTTGATCCTCGAAGCACCGTTATCTAAGCTACACATATGCAATTGTCTAGCTAGTGGCTAAATTGGTGTTGAGCAATATGTTTAACAGTAACGACAACCGCAAGCCATCAGTATATTGCCAAATAATGTGATAAAATAACCAAAGCTATAAAGCATTTCATGTTGCTGCCTTAAGGCATGTATGTTCCAAAAGGCAATGTGCAAGAGATCCAAACGAAGCAGTAAAGGCAAAGATATTGAAATAGCCTTTCAAGCTCTCAAAGTTTCAATTAGTCAAGAGAACAACACAAGTAAATGCTACTACAAGTTTGTAAAAGCACAGAAATCAAAATCTCATATGCCGATGTTCAGAGAATAAAAATGAATGCTGCCCATACCTAGCCAGCAAACATAATCGCTATCCAAGTACTTTTGCTACAAGAGCACAAGACCCAGCTCTGATGACCTCAAGGCTTGGCGAACACGATAGTTATAAAGATAATAATGAAGTTGCCCATCACCTGGTCCAAATTTCAGCTCTTTCAGAAAAGATTCATTGTGCATGACATCCAAAGCATTAAAAACATCAAAATCCTTTTGCTTGGCAACGATCAGTGCATCATTCATCAACTGAAGCAATGGAGTCTTTGTGGCCACATTATAATAAGAATAAGCAGCTTTCAAAGTTGTGTAATTTTGGTTACCAAGGATAGAGGATGGCAGAGTGTAGAAGCTACAAAAGTCTGTAATCTCGTGAGTTTCAGGACTCTCAACCAAATAACTATCAACAACATTCTCAGTTGGAAGAAGCCAGTGCTCCACGTCATCCTCGTCAAAATCGGGTGCAACAACAAACTGGCTCAAGTAATTCTTAAGCAACCGTGTAACAGCAGCCACATCCCGAAGCCCCATTTTCCTAAATCCTGGAGTAGCTGGAGAATCTGGCAACTTATAAAGTTTTATCGTCCTGCTCATCGTCATCCTGGGACCAAGCCTGGAAAATCCAACATCTATAAGCTTCTTTGGGTTCAAAGATCTGTGCCAATACTGACAAGTTGTTACTGGTGTTGGAAGAACCACTCCGGCAGTATAAGCTGCCTGCCAAATGTTCTCCAAGTGAACCCTCCTAGTAACCTCCTTGATCATAACAGGAGCAAGTCTCTTGGACCTAAGTTTCTTGTGAACACAAAGAAAATTGATCTCAGCCATTTTCACAACCTCATCTCGAACCCTAATCCTTGCAGGAACACCAGTTATGAAAGCAACAAGTTTTTTAGATTCCTTAGCACGAACACCAATATGCCAGCTTCTATAATATCCAGGAGGATGCAACGCCCACCTAAGAAACTCCTTAGAGTAATTAAACCTAAACATGTTTTCATCGTCTTCAACATAATTGTTCTTGAGGAGATTGTAGACCTCATTGCAAGACTCTTCAGAATCCATGTCACAAGTGGTCCATTCATAAGGACTAGGGAGATTGTAAGGCCCCTGCTTGACTTCAGACAACGGTGTTGGAGGCTCAATAGGGCCCTCTGACAAGCTTGTATCTCCAACATCTTTAAATTGACCTACAGGTTGAGTTTCCCAAAACTTATGTTTCTTGCTAACAGAAACAGAATCCTGGAACCTACGGACAATCGATTCCAGCGAGCTATCATCCTTTGTAAGGTGATCAACTTCAGATTCTTGACCCGCGCTTCGCTTAGGAGACCCAGGTGTCAAATCATCATTGTTGTCACCCATCTTCACCAACAAAGGAGAGTGCTTATGAGCGAAATTACCTGCCCCAACAAATCAAAAAGAAGTAATTGATAATCTAAAAAATGTGCTAATTATCAAAATTCCCAAACACAATTAAAGATACAAAACTACGACACTAAAACTACTTAAACCAAAACTTTAACATAATCCATATCTTTCTCCACACTTCACATAGCCCAGATGTTATTATTCTTGGGTTTCAATATCCACACAAATTCCCACCAATAATCATAAACCCATTAAATAAAAAATCGAAAAGATAAGGAAACAGATCTACAAGGTAAAAGCTTGCATAGTAACTTGTAAACTTGAAGAGCTATTGCAAGCACTGAACTTTAAGATTATTGCAACTTACCGGAAGATCTTAGAGAAGACCAAAGAATTCCCAGATAGAGAAAACTAAGTTTTTGATGGTATCAATGATATCGTCGTAGGAAGGCGGCTTTCAAGTTACAGTATACCCGTAGAGCGGACGCCGGCTATGTGGGCTTTGGAGATTTCAGCAAATGAAGCGTTGCTTGTTCTTTTTTATTAATATTTGCTTTGCCCTACACTTTATCATACGGTTGATACAACCCATTACTAATTGGATGAAAGAAATGCCTCAAAATCAGAAACTTTATGTGCCTTCCATTTATTTTCAAGATATATGTATTAGGCTTTAAAGTTTGGATTTTTTGTTTTATGATTAAAATTTTGATAAATGACGTTGTTGAGTTTGTTGTATTTCTACAATATTTTATGAAGTTCATTTACAATTCTCATGTGTTTGGACTAAAATGAGACGGAGTTGATGATTTTGGTTTTATTAAATTAAGATTTTGATTCCAAAAAATGTAATTATATGATTGTGCAATGATACTTCTATTGAAATATAATTTGCAATTACATATTAAATATAATGATCCTCCATTTCTTATATGATACCTGTAATATTTAATAATTTATAAATGCAATAAATTTGGAATCCATTAATCAAAGTGGCAAACACATTAATATTATTTATATATTTGGAATTCATATACAAAATTGCAAACATATCCAAAAGTCGCAAAAACATGTACATGTAACCGAAAGTTATGGCAACAACGCATCCATCTAAAAAGAAAACACCAACAATATATCTATCAAAAAAGTATGCAAACAATACATGCATCCAAAAGTTATTGCCAATAGATATAACAACTTTAGTGTGGTTGATTATGAGGCATATTGTTTCTCGCATTTGCACTTAGACTAGGAAATTTGTTATATTGGTGGTTAAGTTAATTCTCCTCCTCTTTGCTTTAGCTTGTAATTATTGGAAAGTGATACTATATTGTCCTTTAAAGCTTAGACCCCTTGGTTTAAATGACAATTTAAATAAATGCATATCAACTTCTCCGAACTTCCTTTTATGTGAAGAGCTACCAACTTAGAAATACACACATCATTCATAGAATTCATTTGAATTAATTGTTAATGATGTAATGAATGCTCATGTTTGGAACTCACATTATTACATTATTGACTTGACATAATAATATTTTCATCTATGTTTGTATCAACGAACTATATCAATAAAATGTAACATATAATCATTAGTTATTACAACCAAGATAAATTGATAAAAATTTGAATGGTTATATACCTATAAAGATACATCGATGATCACTTGATAAACATAATGAAAATAACAATATAATTTTGATACATAAAGCAAAGCATATAGTCAAAGAATGTTTTATGCTTGTGAACATGGGTCACCAAGCAACGTTGAGTCTTCCTTATTGCATTTTCTAGCATTATAACCAGAATTGTTACATTTGCTACATTTTTGTACTTATCCTTTCTAAGAAAATTTGTTTAGATTTTTTGATGAATGGGTTATTGAAGCCCTCAAAATTAATTTTGATTTGCTAAACTCTTATAGTAGTTGAGTAACTAGGTCGAATCCCAAGAGAACTGAAAACTAATTTCTTAATTTCAATTGATAAAACAAAATGAGGGGTTTATGATTAATTAACTAATAACCTAATTTAACAAGTAATCAAAATGAATCAACTAGGTATTAAAGTGAGAAATTCAATAGTATTTAGACTCTGATTCAAGGAAAATATCTCATCCAATTGTAACATTGACCATTGGTTTAAAGGAATATTTTTCACAATTCAAGTAGTTAGTCCTAAACCTATTACGATAGTTATAGTAAGTCTCAAATTTTCTTAAATTAATTAGTTCAAACTCAGCATTCAAACAAAAACTTACCATTAATTTATTAGGTATAATAGCATTCCATGTCAATTGAAAGATAGCAACAAGCTTAGTGAAAAAGACTAAAAACTAAATAATTAAGATAGATACAACTATTCAATTTAGTTTTCTTATTTCTTTTAAGTCAATCATTCATAATAATTACGATTTACTAAATTCATAGATAGCTATAGAATAATCAACATCAAATTAATTTATCAGATTAATCAATATTGACTACTCTTGAAATAAAAGAATACAAAGCAATAAATACTTGAATTAAAATAGAATCTCAATTTAACACAAAACATCAAAAAGTTACAATTCAATTTTTGAATATCCTTAAATTATAATATTTGGACTTAGTCACTCATGGATTTAGTTCCAACACCAAAAATAGAAGAAAAGATGAAAGATGAAGAGAGAACCACAAAGAAAAAAAAAGGGTGATATGAAGAAGTGATGAACGTGTTTTTGTCCTCCCCTTCTACTCAAAACCTAGCCTTGTCCTAATATGCCAAGATCCTTATCTAATCAAATCCAAAACCCTATATAATAGGGCTAGAAATAAATTTCTTAATTGAGTTCAAATTATTAGGGTAAACATAGCATTAGACATGATCTCGTCTTATCCCCTATAGTAATTTGCCCACTTCTTCCAAAATTTGTGATTTTAATAAATAATGCTCCAATTTAATGCAACATCCACTTGTCACCTCCTACAACAAAACAAATATTAATTTTCCCATTTAACTACCAAAATTAAGACAAAACAAAACAGATGAATTTAATTAATATGACCAAATAACATCTTATTAAATTCTCCACACCGGACTCACACTTGCCCTCAAGCATACATAAATTCAATACATCAATCATCCTTATAATAACCACTCATCTGCTTTTATATTATTCAAAAATATATCTGTAAGATAATATACATTAAAGGTTTAAGGGACAAATAGAAATTAAGATAACAAGAACTCCTAGGTCACATTTTTAGAATGAAAACATAACATATCATCAATTTCACCCAATTCAAATGAAACAAGACTTTATACCCTCTTATAGATTTCACTCTGTACATTCAAAATATTTAGGGTTCATTAAGCTTTCAAAGCATAGCAAGTTATTTCCATAAGCTTACTAGTGAATCATATCTCCACTAATAATAAAAAAGAACTTAATGCATAAATCAAAAGGACTTAACAAGGGTTGTAACATGACTTAGGTAAAGGTATGGCAAAAAGAAGTTTTTAAGTTAAACAAATTGAAGGAAATCACACAAACTTACTAACACAAGTTTTAACTCAAATCAATCTATAACTCATTTGATTCAAACAACATCTTTTCAATCACCTCATCTTTTTTCTTCTTCTTTTTTTTAAAATTTTTGAACAAGAAATATCAAAGAGGAGATTTCTTTATTTTTTCTTCTTTTTTATAGTTTTGCCCATTGAAAAATCAAAATAGTGCAATTTGAATTAACTGATTTATTTTTTATGAAACCAGTCAAAATCTTATACAGCTAAGCTTGAAACGATTCCTTGAATTTAAAAGTTTAAAATTATTAAGGAAATCAATAAACAGAAGGGTTAAAGTGGCTTGTAACAAAGTTAGAATTCAAGAAAAGAAAATTTAAGGCTCAAATTGGTTCTCTAAGGTAAGAATTAAGGTAGGGTTTTCTAGGTTAAAAAGGGTTATACTTAGGTTCCCTAATCATTACTATGAAGAAATTCGTAACAAATGTTGTCTCAATATATATTCAAGAGAAAGTTCTATCATAAACAAGATATGTTTGATAACAAACAACAAAAAGAAATATATGAGCATAAATATGATGAATTGCTCCTAGGCTTAAAAGCTCACATTGTTGGATCAGAAAAGAAAGTACGTCATATTTGAAGAAACGGTAGATTTCAAAACTTTTTAGAAATCTAAATTGTAGCGAAAGCAATATATCTGAATCATCATACCAATCTATACATGATATGGTGTAAGGATAATAATAAACATAAACAAGATAGAGATTATTGCTGACTCCTTCACTACAGCTTTAACTCCTCGCTGTGCTATCCTATCCCTTTAGCCTTACTTTTGAATCCTTTCCTTTGTCAATCTATCCTCTCCTTATTGTTGTATCCTTAACCAATTTGATTTACCATTATTCTTCTTGAACAACTTGGTTAATAAGATTCTTTGGTGGGAAAGGGGAAGAAATGTTTGAAGGAGATTTTTCTTAGAAGAAAGAAGGAAACCATGAGACTCTTCTCATTCAAGGTTTCGACCATGCATAAGTGAGAGGAGAGAGTTGGTCAAAACAATGCAAGAACCCTTTCTTACACACCTCAATTTCGATTATGCATAAAAAGAAAGGAAAAGAGAGCATCCAATGCATCATACCTTTCTTTAATTAATCATAAAGAAGCCATTAAATGAGACACTTCTCATTTGTTTTAAGATGGCTATATGAAAAGACCAAACACCTCATATGAGACCTATCAATTTATGTTTTTGATGATGAAAGAAGGAAGATAGTCCATCCAATGTACCTCTTTCTTCTTTAATCCCATGAATGCTAATAGGTTACATGCTATCATTAAAAGATAACTATTAAACCATTTAATGGTAAGATCATTACTCCATTTAATGATGATAATGTATGATAAATATCATCTTTATTTAGCAACTCAATGCTAAATGTGCAGCTGCACATTCAGCCTAATAAAACCAAAATTCCTTCTCCTTTCTTTAAAAATTTTGTTTTAATATAATTAATCTAATTAATTAAATTAAACCAAAGTCTAGCTCATTTCTAAATGTTCATTTGGGCTTCTAATTAACCATTAATTAGTACAAGCCTAACATTCAATCATGAGCTTTAAAAACTTCATTTTTATTTCTTACTTAACTTGATAACTTTCCATGAAGCCAAGTGAGAAATCTTATTGGACTTCTATAATTTAAGCTCCAATAAACCCATAATTAATTTAATCTTATATAATTAATTTTAGCTTATTAACTAAATGTCATTATACTAAAGACAATTAGTTGAACTCTTGAATTATTAAATATTATGATAACACATATTTCAAATAAGATGTCCAATTGTAAATCCTATTATGAACCTTATTATAACCATCTGCACAATAAAGGGTAAAATTAATGTTTTGCTCTTATATTGGTTTTTTCTTTTAAATCTCTCGTTTTATTCTATATGGTGATTAACACATAAGATCTCATCTTGGTGTTAAGACTTGATGGGTAACTAGTCCATCAAACTACTGATGCCAGTTTAATCACCAATCACCATAAAATATCTAGAAGTAATGATATTACTATAAACTCTTTATTTAATTGAATGTTTCATTATATATATTTCAATTAATAATTCTAACATGTAGACACTGGATTGATACTTTGTAAAAATCTATTCTGATCATATCAAGAATTATAATGAAACATATATGAGTTCACTACTCATCAAGATTATGGTCCATAATAAGCAAATGCGCAAATGTACGTTTTAAGGTTAAAGTAACGGCTTACTTTATTATGTAAAACACACATGATTCTAGATTCATTTAATAGTGTCATTATCAATAGTCAACTACTATCATGATATGAAACTCATCATTCTCTCAAAATAAACTCCTTTACTTACGTGAAGATAAATCGCAACACTACAATCTAAACCAGAATCAAGCGACCAACTTGATTATTCAACTGTGAATCAACTAATTTAGATTCTAATAATATACATATTTCTCATACATCTCCATGTATATGTATATTATTTACAAAAGAATCTTGGTACCTTATGACTAGTTATATAATGCTCATACA
>JAOTIZ010000202.1:12557970-12572720 GCA_027123425.1 Erythroxylum panamense | reverse complement strand
TTTCCAAGGCATAACAGAAAAATGTTTCAAAGCATTTCTATCTTTATTTTGAAATTCATCAACAAAGTTCATAAACCAAAACATGTAGCAATTTTTTTTTTGCAAATCGTTCAAAAGAAACAAACAACAGTTATAAAGTAATTGAAATCTTTCTTTATTTGAAAGTAATCATTATTGGCTCATTACTAAATTATAAACATGAAACCCACCTGAAATCCTTACTCGGATACATGCTTAAAAGGTGCTTCTCCTCTTGATCCTCTTGTCTTCCTTGATTTCCTTTATCAAATACAAAATTCCCATTCAATAGGAATACAATTTGAGGACCCAAATATGGCATATTTACTAAGGTAAATTCTAAAAACTCAAACTCTTCCAAAAGTCTAAACATTAGGGTCAATTTTCCATGTTCACTCTGATCAAGTAAATGACAAAATCTGACAATATTCTCTTCTATAGAAATGCTCCCCATTTTCTTAAGTCTCTAATGACTCCATAATCATTCAATTTGTTTCAGAAATCTGAAGGTTATACTCCAAACATATTGGGACTATCCTTATTTGAAACAAGAATCTATACTCAACTTCCATCCAAAATTTAAGAACTTTAAAAACTGATTCAAGATTTCCTTTCTTCATAAAACTTGTAGACCTTTGTCTCTAGTTTACAACAAATCAAAAATCACTTCGTTTGGACATCTACATCAAAAGTTACACCCAAATTACCAAAAAAGGTATGTTCAGGAAAACTGAGCTCGCCGCGGCGAATCGCGCACGCCGCGACGTGGGGCGCTGGCCTGCATGCCGCGACGTGGACTCCTGCACACGCCGTGACGTGCGTGACCGGAAACCTTCTAAAACTCATTTTTCGACATTTCTTTAACCAAAATCTTCCCATCTCTTAAAAATAACTCATGCAAATCTTAATACATCATTTCTACTTCAATTCTAAACTCATTCCAACACAAAAAGCATTCACAAACACCACAAAATCATCAACCCTAAAACACCGTTCAAAACCCCATTTTTCACTTCTAACCATCACAAAACATGATTCATTCAACAAATCAAGAAGGGTTGAATCTTTTACTTACTTGTTTAGCTCCAAGATTCGTCAAATTCTTCAAGCTTTCCAAAACCCTAATTTTTCCCTCTCTTCTCCTCTCTTCCACGACTTCTTCTCCCATTTCTAAACAAAACATAACTCTTTCTTCTTCTTTTATACCCTCACCAAGTGAGCAATGTCCATTTTGCCCTTTCATTTAAGCCTTAAGTCTTAAGACCTTAAATGACTTGCCTAAAATGCCCTTATACATTCTTACCACTTTAATACAACCAAACCATATAATAAATTCTACTAACTTTGACATAACCAGTAGCTCCAAAATTTTATCCATCCAACCTCATAATTTATTTAGATCACGCTTAATCCATCGAGAAAATTTCAGGGTCCAACAATATCAACCTCGGCTATCTCTATAGCATTCATTACATTCTTCGTCCAATTCTTTGTATTGAAACCGGTCAGGGTTTCAATGGTGACTCTAATTTTGTTGACCTAAAAGTTAACTTCAAAATGATAATGTTTAAATCATCACAAGTGTAGGACAACAGTGATACTCAAAGCCATTAAATAGTATCTTTACTGAAAATCCGATCACATATATCATGAAACACCTATAGGTTGATTACATAATATATGCAATTAGACCTTCACATAAAAGCGATCAGAGTACAAATCATCAACTCTCATAATACTATCACCTGTCGGTGAATAAATCATTCAATTAACGACTTTCCTCTATTCAATGCCTTTATGCACATCTCAAAATCTTATGTAAGGTCAACACCTATGGATGAAATAACCAAACATGAGACTAGAGATATCCTTTAACGTGTAAGCAGAACAACTCAAAATACTGACTCGAAAGGCCACTGTGGTGACTATAACCTCATCATTACTCAAAAAGTCCACAAACACAAGGGATACATCTTTATGTTATCCTTACATTCTTGATGGGCTTATGGTATGTGACAATGTAACATCAATAAATGCAAAACCTGAATGCACAGTCTCATTATCACACACTTGTGTTGAAGACATTCTTTGAAAACTTCATATGAGACTTTTGCAAAGGAAAAATATCAATAGAGCAACTATCATGCATCATCGGATACTGAATCGACCACCTGAGACACGATAACCTCATGTATCTCCTTTACGACAAGTTTATTGCATGAAAATTTACTCAAAATTGGTTTTAAAATGTCTTAAAACCTTTTTCTAAGTAACTATCATGCGATCCCCAATACTGAACATGAGACCTGAGATACGAAAACTTGAAGTATCTCCCTCGTGTGATGCCTGAAGCATAAAAATTCACTCAAAATCAAATTCAAAACGCCTTAAGTCCTTTTCCTAAAGTTAAACTTTAATTTATTACTAATGTAATAAATCCAAAAAAATGGAAAACTTCATTTTATAAATTTTCCAGACTCGAAAACTGACCCAAAATATTTCGAGGCACCCTTATGGGAAATTTTTGTGTTTTTTTAAATTATTGTAGCAATTCTGTAATGTTGACGTCAGCCACACGTCTCGCGGAGGGTGTTTGCTCAGATGCGGGAAGGACGCGTCTGGCACGTGTCGTCACTCTCGATACCTCGTGCAGTCACGTCCGATGCTTGCGATCAATATTGCACAACGTGTCTGGCCTCGTTTCTCAAGACGAAATACATGCATACTACTTTCATGCAATAAAAAGAAAGAAAAATCAAGAAATAGAAGTTAAATCTCCGAAAACCTAATCGAGAGAAAACCGAAAAATTTTCGTTTTTAATTACCCGATCACGTCACTGCTCTAATACCACGTGTAATACGTAATGGTACCTTAGTTACGTATTCTAGATCGAACGTGAAAGGGCAAGAAACTTAAAAATGAGAAAATATCTGACTTCAATTTCTTTAGCTTCAAATGAGCTTTCCGAAATCGAATCGAGCACAAATCCATCGCCACCTTCACGGGAACTGCTCTCCGAGATGTAAGTAAGGTCTTTCTACAGTTTTCTCAAAATGTATGTTCTCTTAACGAGTCAGAGAATCCTTATGCTTATGATTGATACGAGCAACTCACCTTTATATATAGCTTCTATATCGAGGTTCCTATCACAGACTCGATATGGGTTCGGATTATACTGATTGAGATCCATTTTTTACCCAAACTTTGACTCATTGATTTAGGTCATTTATTGAGACACTTTATTATTTTTATCCGAATCAAATTATATAATTCAACCAGTAAATTATTTTAAAAATAAAAAATATAATTAATATTTGTCAACGAAAAGGTCTATTGTCTGTTCCACGTCTCGAAGCCTTTCTTTATCGCAAGTTAATAAAACGCATAAACTGGCTTATAATCCCGTTCATTTTGAAATTATATTTCTTTTTTTTAATTCTTCGCGAATTCTCCTTCTTCTTTCTTCACAGTTAAAGGCTTCAAGCATGCACTTTCTATCTCTTGATCCTTTCCGTATTTATTTAAATTGAAATAGCATGTTTTGTTATGATAGATACTGTCTAGAAGCTGCCACTCGGACTTTATCAGGTGTTGTTTTGGTACTGAGGTGTTAACTGTTTCTGTTCTTCCAATGGTGGTGCTTGAGACGCCGGAGGCTCGTACCGCCGCCGCGGATTGCGGTAATGCTGTCGTCAATGGCTCGTCATCTTCGGACCTGAATCGATCATGTTGTAGGAGGCCGAGCAACGGAAACTTGATCGGAGACGTGAAAGATTCGGTAGCCGCGGTGGGTGATTCCGAGTCCGATAGTTTATCCGCCAGGAAGAGCCTAGAGGAGGAGATAGATCCGGCCGCGACGGTTGCGGAAACGGGCGGTGCTAATGTGAATGGAAAAGAGCGGGGAGGAGGTGACAAGGAAAAGATTGAGGATCGCAGTGAAAAGGATTTGAAGTTTCTGTATCGGCCGACGATGCCGGCTCATCGTAGTATCAGAGAGAGTCCGTTAAGCTCCGTTGCGATATTTAAGCAGGTAGCGAGTTTCTTGTATTTTTTTAACGGATTATCTGGTTAATTTTCAACGCATATTATGTGAATGGTTAAAATTCAGTTGGTCTCGTATTTTCAAAAGCAACTTATTGTTTTTGAGGTATGTGGTGATTCATACACTCATTGGTTTTGTTTAGAAGTTTAGTTCATTTTTATAATTGCATTTTGGTTAATTACATTTTGTGGTGCGGAAAGACCATCAAGTAGGTAAGTGCAAAAAGAAAATAGCTTTATTTTTCAGTTCTATGATGGCAAGTGAACTAGAAAGTGACATGCACCAAATGCCTTTTTGCTTTAAATTTTTCATTTTTATAATTGTATTCGATGCTAACTTAATTGACCTTTTAAAATTATTTTTACCAGAGTCACGCAGGTCTCTTCAACCTCTGTGTAGTGGTCCTCGTAGCTATAAACAGCAGGCTTATCATCGAAAATTTAATGAAGGTTTTCATCTCTATTCACCAATAATGACTGGTTTGCAATGTTTTGGACCTTCTTTGCTATTTTTTTTTTTTTGGTGCGTGAACTTAAAAGGTGATGTCTTTCTGCACAATTTACAGCTATACAGTTTGTTTGAGGGGCTTATCTTGTTATTTTGCAGTATGGTTGGCTGATTAAGACAGGATTTTGGTTTAGCTCAAGGTCATTGAGAGATTGGCCCCTTTTTATGTGCTGGTAATTTTCGTATAGCATTACACATCTCTTCTTTGAGTTTTTGATTTTTGGTTTTTCCGGTTTGAGTTCATATTTAACTAAAAGCTTTTGGTCTTATGGCCGTCCTTGCAGCCTTACTCTGCCAATATTTCCTCTTACTGCTTATCTAGTTGAAAAGTTGGCGTATAGACAGTGTATAGCTGACCCTGTAAGTTTTAAACTCTTGACTGCTTAATATAATATAGAGGACATGATTTTCTGTTATTGAAGTTGTTCAAGTTTAAATATGAGTTTTTTGTTGCAGATTGTTGTTATACTTCATATATTCATCACCACAGCAGCAATTTTGTACCCCATTTTTGTGATCCTGAGGTCTGTTTCATCTCCTTTTTGCTTTCAGTTACCATCAAAAGGTTGGATGCCTAGAACTGTGTGTTTATGTCATAATGGTACCTCATCACGTGCTTGTTACTGATTTGCTAATTTTTTTGATCTTCAAGGAGCAAATCATGTCATCCACCTGGTGATTTGCTGTTGTCTCTTCAAATAGGATTGAAATTTCATATGTTGTAGGACTGTTTAGGTTTGGGGAGAAACAGTATTATTTTGCATTTTCTCGATCATCATAGTCATGATTTTTCTGATAGAACAAACATTTTGGTATATGAAACGCTCAAAAGGTGCAAGTTGGAGTCCTGAAAAATTACATTTTGATATCTTGCAATTTATGAGTTTTTTTGCTCCTGTTATCCTTGTCCATCACAAGTTCATTATAAGATCTGTAGTTGTCTTTCAGTGCTGGAGTGTTCTTTTTTCAGCAAATTTGAAAGGGATATGAGGTTCTTACAACAAGGTAGTTAGAATTCAATATTAATTTGATCTAATCCCTTCCAGCAAGTAGGTAAAATTAGACAATTTGAGGAATGATACGTTTATAACCTTGTAAGGGATAGTTTTTAGAATGTGGATTACTGACTTAACTGATCTTTTTCCTTATGCCAGTCTTTTGTTGGTTTTACCTTCTTTTTATATTGATCATCTCTACTATTTTTAGTTGACTCATTTTTGTGGGAAAATACTTGAAAATTAGGATTTTAAGATCAATCATGTTTTAGCCGATCATAGTTGAAGTGCATTAAATGGCATTTATAGAATACCTTGATCCAGTGTAAAGATATCTGTATAATTCATGTTAGAATGTCACATGATTGTTCCGCTACTCTTTTGTTCTTAGTATCCATCAGTTGAACATCTTTTTCTCGAAGTGTATTATTTCTATCTTATTGCAAGAATGCTAGTGGAAATTCTCACTTTTTTCATTTTTTTTATCATGCAGTTGTGATTCTGCCTTCTTGTCTGGTGTTACGTTGATGCTTTTTGCTTGTATTGTATGGATGAAATTGATTTCTTATGCACATACAAACTATGATATGAGAGCAATTGCCAAATTAGTTGAGAAGGTGAGCATAGAATTTGCTCTAGTATTTAATAGTTTTGTGCAGCTCTGACATGTTTCCATTTGATTGTCTGCACCTGCCTAAATGTAAAACGTGTAAAATACATTTGTGTGCTTCCTGACGAAGTTTATTTCAGTAATTAGTTAATAATTACTAGAAATAAATCCTTGTCCCTACTCCTAAAAGAAGTCCTAGAAAAAGAAAAACAACAAAAAAGTGAAAGAAAAAGAAAAGCTTGGATGGCTATTCTATCTTTTGCACCAATTCCTGTGAATGTTTGTCTTTGCAGCTATCTTGATGATTAATTGGTTCTTCCATGCTCAATCATTTCATATAGGGAGATACATTATCCCATTCTATGGATGTGGATTATACCCAAGATTTCAACTTCAAGAGCTTGGCATATTTCATGGTTGCTCCTACATTATGTTACCAGGTGAACAGTTTTTCTACAAGATAACACAAAAGATTTTTTTCTCTCGTGGCTATGGTAATTATAACAAGTGATACTGACTTGTTATGAAAATGTTTAACTCATGACATTTGATATCTCTTAACTAGTTTGGGATTGGTTTTCCACTATAAAGGTGCTCGTGAGTGGCTGATTACTATAGTGTGCGGGCACAAAGGAGATTTATGGCTGGGGATGTTGCAATAATTCATGAGTTCTTGCAGTGAAATCCTTGATATTTGTTGCATGTTCATTAATGATTTGTAGCGTCCTTGCATACACCCATCTATGTAATCTTCAGCTTTATTTTTGTGTACCATAATGTTGAAACTAATCTAATTTACCTTTCATATTTTATGATTTATGTCAATTAGAGTAAGAACTTTCTCTTGCCCTGTTCCCACCAAACTTGTAAACAATGCAAATTAGGCAATATTTTATGCCCTATTCTATGTTGTCATCATCACCACATTATCTAATCTTAATTTCTATACTTGTTTGTAGCCAAGCTATCCTCGTACAGCTTCTGTTCGGAAGAGTTGGGTGGCACGTCAATTTTTCAAGTTAGTAATATTCACAGGATTGATGGGATTTATAATAGAACAAGTTAGTAGAGTTTCATGTGACTATTGGAGTTTCACATTCTTTCATTTTTTTCAAGGGAGCTTCGCATACCAAACTGCTGACATTATTGGATGTTTGCAGTATATCAACCCTCTTGTTCAGAACTCACAACACCCCTTGAAAGGAAATCTCTTATATGCCATTGAGAGGATTTTGAAGCTATCAGTTCCTAATTTATACGTGTGGCTCTGCATGTTCTACTGCTTTTTTCACCTGTGGTGAGTTTGCTATTGATAATTAACGTAGATTCTTATAGCTTTATGAATCTAATGAAATTAGAGAAGTAACTTACTCTAATCAATTAAGACCAAAACTATTAGCGCAGAAGTGATGCTTATACATTGCTGTAGGAGGTTCTGATACAATGGGTTCTGTAAACCTTCAACAGACTTGTTTGCTTTTTCCACCTTGAATCCAGACCCTTCACGAGATAGTTTGGTCTTAATTTTTCTCTACCCATCACTTTAACCTGATTGGGACTGGAGTTAAAACTCTTGGTCTTCAATGCACCACAGTACTTGGATCTTTCCTCCTGTGCTGGTCACTAACCCCTAATTTTGAAGAATTTTAAACTATATTCTCCTAATTAAGAGTTGCGTTTCTTTGAAATGAAGTACTAGGGGTAGATTGGGTGAATGAGTATTTTATTCCACCTCTTTTTATCCTTTACCTGATGAAAGGGATGTGCATGCAATTTCTCTAAAAACAGGCTAAATATTCTTGCTGAGCTCCTACGCTTTGGTGATCGTGAATTCTACAAAGATTGGTGGAATGCACGAACGGTTGATGAGGTAAGGTTTTATGCATGGGAAAAGTTTCCTTTTAGTTGCATTTTATCATCATTCACTCTAAATCTGGAAATGTTGTTTCTTGGCTCTGGATGTCTGTCTCTCATCAGTATTGGAGATTGTGGAATATGGTATGCTTCTTTACCTAGAATTCATGTCACTTCATCAAATTGCTGAATCCATGCTGTTTTCATTTCCATCAAGCCTGTTACATAAAAATATCTAGCCTTTATATGTTTAGATATGATGTTCCTTTTCTGGGCTTTTCATATGTATGCTTTATATTTTTTGTGATCAGAGTGAGAAACTATTGTAATTAACCGTTGAAAATATGAAACATAGATTTTGCTTTGTTATGCCCCTACTACTTTGGGAGCCAGAAAGGCTTGATTGCTTGCCCTAGGTTTTTGATTGTTCTGTTAATCTCTTCATTTGTGGCCCTGGTTTTTGACGAAGAAGCAAATATAAATATTCAGTTATCTATGCACCATAAAGTTTATACCATTCTTGCCATGTGTTTGCACTTGGCCTGTTGCTTATGCTAAAAATTAAAAGGGTTTTGCGGTATGCAACTGGAATTCTACATTTGGCAAATTGTTCTCTAAATTGTCTGAGTTATTTATATCCCTTGTTCTTATGGGAAAGGATTTATCAATGCCTTGATTTTAGGAGGGTGTCCATGTCAATAGTTGCTTACAATTATGATCATCTTTTGTATTATCTAGACTATTACATGATAACCAATCTCGTTGTGTGTGTTCAGTTTGCTTCTTATTCACATTCATGAATACAATGTGCTAGGAGAAAGAGTGTGCATGTGTGTGTGTGTGATTGGTTTGGACATTCTAAATGATGGTAGCCTCGTTAATCTCAGCCTGTTCATAAGTGGATGATTCGGCATATCTATTTCCCATGCATCCGCAATAAAGTGCCCAAGGTTGGTTGCTTCTCACACCTGCTTTCTGTAGTGCTTGATCCATTATCAGCATAAACTGATTAATCTTTTTGCCCTATGCTACCTCATAAATTTTTAATTGTTTTAATTTTCACCTTTTGGAAATATAGTGTCCCTGTTACTTTTGTATATATTTATTCATATGAAGGATTTTGAGTTTTGCAACTTATTCTTTTGAAATCTTTTTTTCATAACTTTTGTCCCCTTTTTTCTAGTCCATAGGAAATTAATGGAATGATTTCATTTTGAAATCCTAATTTGAAGTGGTTCTTTTGTTCTTTAGTCAGAAAGAGGGAATTTCTTCAAATCTAAGCAATTGAGACATCCGAAAACTATTTTTAATTCATGTATGGAAAAGACTTATTTTATCTCACTAGCTTGATAATTACTTGTTAATGTTAGCTTATCTTCTAATTCATTCAACCCTTAGGATTGCACTTCAATTTAATCTTACAAACCTTTTGCTTTTCGGTCAGATTGTGCTGCCAAAATCCTTTAGCCAGTTTTGCTGCAACTAAATATAAAATTTTAATTTTTACAACTAGAGGAGCATTTATGTCTTTGGTGACGAAATACATCTTTGGGTTTTAGCTTGCATATTCTTTTTGTCTTTTGATAAACTTTGGGCCATGCATCTCAGCTGTTGGAATCTGAAATGCTTGCTATTTTAATGAATTACAGTGTTTATCCCGTTATAATTATGATCAGCTGTTTATTCAAAGATTATTTGTGCATCTGATACGGCTTTGGCATTAAACTCAACTAATTCTGAGACCTTCCTCCTATTCTCACTTCGGTTTACCTATTTAAAATTTTGAAAGGTGAGCCTTTCGTTGGTATAAATATGTAATTGTGGTATGGATGGATTTCATTTTTTACATAAACCAGATGCCATATCTTCATATGAGTCTTGTAAGATAGTTTCTTTATGGTACGATGCAGGGGCTGGCATTACTCATTGCCTTCATGGTTTCAGCAATATTTCATGAGGTATAATTCAGTTATTTCGGATATGCTTTTTGTTTGAACTTCCTTTTGATTTATGACTCATTTTAGATCATTGGTCTTTTAGAAATCTGATTTTCTTTTGGCTAGTTATGTTCTAGATGTTTTTTGATAGCTAGAAAAAAAACACTTCTCAAGTCATGTTTGTTGACATTTAAAGGAAACTCTGCTGTAGAGCTCTGATTCTCAGTAGACTCCAATTCAAGTAAGAAAACTCTAAACTTTATTCAAGAACCTAGAATCAGATTGACACCTCAAAGAATTAACTAGTTTGGAATATGAATAATACATGTGAACTCACAAACACCGTCATTACGATCTAGAAGTGGTGCGGTAGTTTTCTGCATGGCTCCATTTTCACCTTGTTCTGCTTATATATGTATGTAACACCTTTATCTATTGCAGTTGTGCATTGCTGTTCCTTGCCACATATTCAAGCTCTGGGCTTTTATTGGAATTATGTTTCAGGTAAGATCATTTTGATAATAAGTGAATTTCAATCCTACCTTTTGGGATAATTTGAAAGTCTCTCGCCTCACCATGTCCCTCCTCTCTAGAAATGATCCCCACCACCACCAGTACTAGTGTGGCAGAGAGAGAGATAGAGAGAGAGAGAGAGGAAAAACGTGCCACTTTTGGAAAGTAGATCATGGTGATTAATGATATGGGCTTATGAGATCTCTATCTATTTACTTGTCTCGTTCAGGTTCCATTGGTTGTGCTCACAAATTTCCTTCAGAATAAGTTTAGAAACTCTATGGTACGTCTATCTTATCCCTCAAAGCTTAACATCATGTTTATCCAGTCCTACTCTGTTGCTGGATTGAGCATATGTTTTAATTTTTTATTCTTTGGATTTTGAATTTACAGGTGGGAAATATGATCTTCTGGTTCATATTCTGCATTCTTGGTCAACCCATGTGTGTGCTTTTGTATTACCATGATTTGATGAATAGGAAAGAGAGTTGAATGAAGACGATCATACTCATGGGATAAACCTTTAAGGTAGTTATCATCCTGGACAACGATGAACTCAATTAGTCCCAGAAATAGAGATCAGCTTCTTTATTAATCATTGTATGAGAAGTGTAGAAAGGATAAACCAGGCTGGAACAAACAACAGTTTGATCATGTTGAGAAATTGTAAATGCTTGATACTCTCTTTACTGATAGGCATTCTTGTCCTTAACATCCTACGATTGTCTTGTCCCTATTTCATCTTTGTGGATTGCAAACTCAATTTTTGTTCTGAAACATTAAGATCTTGATAATAAGCATGGACATTGAAGAAAGAGAAGCCTATGTTTGTCATGTAAACGGTTAAAATTAGGAACAACATGAATGAGGATTTGGTTGAACTGACTTTTAATATAACAATGATACTCGATGTACATCTCCAAAATCATTGTGAATTTTATACATCTACCCTAAGCAAGGAACTGGATTCAAGGTGGGGGAATTGGTTGGTTTAGATGTGGTATGTTAGGCCTAATGTAAACTCTTCTTTGCTTTTCGACGTACGCAATCCGCTGAAGTACGTTTGTCAGCTTTTTATCTTGCCCTTTTGCCAGGGACTTTAATTTTGCAACATACAGCTTGCAAGTCGACAGTGGTTGGAATATGAATGTGACATTTAGAAAATTAGCAATAACTTTTCAAACCTGTCTAGCATGCCGACTTAGGAGTCCATGTCTGTCATTGAATAATAAAGATTGCTACAGTAAATTGAGAATATTGCTACAGTACATTGAGAATATTGCTACGGTTCTATTGACTCCGGCTACGGTTCCTTCTGCCGTTCCCGGCCACCTTGCAATGCAATCCCTCAACCACACGGCCAAAAAAGTCCGGGTGTGCGAGAGGGACGAGGACCCTCCTCCTATTGCGCATCCTGAGTCTCAGCCTCCTACAAGTTACAGTGCCGCAGTCTCGGGTACTTCCACCCAAGCCCCCAATGCAAGTAACCTCAACTGGTCCGAAGACCCACCAATAGATTTAGAAGATGGAGATATTAACTTGGTGCAAGGACCTCATGGTTTGGGCATTGACTTGTCCTCTACATTCCGCAGCAAATTGGATAATGTCTGGGTACAAGCGATTGTGATTAAACTGTTGGGACGACGGATGGGGTTCAGTCTTCTACGGGATCGTCTCATCTCCTTATGGCACCCGTCAGGCCCTCTGAAATTTGTGGACTTGGAGAATGAATTCTATTTGGTAAATTTCAAAGAGGAACGGGATTATATCTATACCTTGACGTAGGGTCCTTGGATCGTCGCCGGTAACGTGCTTTCCGTTCAACCGTGGACTCCGGCATTTCGTCCGTCCTTCGGCCGCGTCACCACCGTGGTAGCCTGGGTTCGCTTCCCCGGACTCCCCATTGCCCGTTATCATCCCTCCATTCTCACAGCGCTCGGAAACCTGGTTGGAAAAACAGTGAAAATAGATGAAACAACGCTCCTCACTTACCGGGGTCGTTTCGCGCGGGTGGCCGTCACCCTGGACCTTAGCGTCCCCCTTCGATCGTTTCGCGCCGGAATCGCCGCACTCTTCCTACTACGACCGGATCTCGTCGTGCCAACTCGTCCCAAGGTCGGACCGATGGTCCTCGTGGCTCGCGGTTCGCGACTCTCTCCAGCGAAGAGCCGTCTGACAACCCAACGGGCGACCCCCCAACGGTCGGTTCTTCTCGACCATCAGTTACTCCCTTCTCGTCCTCGACTGACCCGCAGTCAGCTCTTGCTACCGTCTTCTCAACTGGACGCGACGCACGACAGACGAGGGGCTCGAGGAAGGTAACGTCTGGAAGCCTCTTAATCAACAAGGGGACGGCGTCGTTCTCCCAGGTGATGGGCCCAACAGCGGGCCAGAACTCCACCCCAAATCCAGTGGCCTCTCCTGCCCACCAGCCCCCTTCCTTGGGCCAGCCCGCCCTTAAGGGCCCTGCCTCCCAGGCTCAAGCCCCTGCAGGCCCACGGCCTCATATTCCTCCGATGCCTCAGCCCCAGCCTTCAGCCCGTGGTCCATCCGAGCCCGACTCGTCCCATGTGGTCGTTTCCTTACCGTCACACGCGGCATTGGTCTCCCCGGATCCGACCTTGCAGCTGCCTGCCCCCGAGGGCCAGGTCACTGAAGCCATGGATATGGCTCCTCCTGACCCCCCGGGACCAAGGCTCGCGTCGCCTCTCCCCTAACCTCTTCTTGAGGTCCCACCTACCCGTCCCCCGACCCCTGTCCCCTACAACTGAATGACGGGGTCGATCCAGACGCTCATGACACCGCGATGGAGGATTCCGGTCCCCCTCCGGAATTCCTTCCTAGGCACGATCCCAATGGGCCCGTTGTTCCGGTTCTGACCGATGCGTGATTGTTCCTTTTCCTCAGATAGTTTTTATGACGATTTTTATCTGGAATTGTCAAGGGGTTGGAGGTCGGACCTTCAAGCCCATTATGAGGAATTATCTTCGTATCCACAAACCCCGTTTCGTGGTCTTAGTTGAGCCTCGTATCAGCGGCGACCGCGCTAGGCGTGTTATTCGGTCTTTGGGCTTTCAACATTCCTTCCGGGTTGAGGCTATGGGTTACTCCGGTGGGATTTGGCTACTTTGGACGGAGGATGTGGGCGTTCGCATTTGTCTGGCGCACCGGCAGTTTATTCATACTTGGATTCAGTGGGACAACCAGATTTGTAACTTTACAGCTATATGCGCGAGCCCGACCTACGCGCTTCAAAAGTACCTGTGGCATTATCTGGTCGGTCTTGCCCCTCATATTAGTGTTCCCTGGCTTATAGGCGGGGATTTTAATGCTAAGCTGGAAAGTGCCGATAAGCGCGGGGGTTCCCCAACCCAGCCTATTATTAATCCTCACTTCCGTGAATGTATGTTTAAGTGCAACCTCCAGGACCTTGGCTTTACCGGTCCGCGGTTCACTTGGAAGCGGGGTACTATCCGAGCCCGACTCGATCGGGCTTTCGGTTCTCCTGATTGGTTTAACGCGCATCCTAGCACCCGGGTTACCCATTTACCTTTTCTCAAGTCGGACCACAGACCTCTCCTTATTCAGTTCCAAGCTCCTGACCCCCACCCTCCTTCGAGACGGCCTTTCCGATTTCAATCGGCTTGGCTTACTCATGCCTCTTTCTCCCAGGTGGTTGCTGAGAACTGGATCCCGAGTTCCTCGGACTTCTGTGGTGAGGTCCAGCGCTTTGCGGAGAAGCTTCAGCACTGGAATACCACAGAGTTTGGGAATATTTTTCATCGGAAGAAAAGACTCATGGCTCGATTGGAGGGCATTCAGAATTCGGTGGAGACCTCAGACTCCCCCTCCCTTCAGGCTCTTGAGTCCTCGTTGCGGCACGAGCTTGAATCTGTGCTCTATCAGGAAGAACTCTTTTGGCATCAACGGTCCAGAGCTCAGTGGCTCACTCAGGGAGATCGCAATACTCACTTTTATCATGCCATTACGCGCTCTAGCCGTCGGCTAGCCCACAACATTTTTATTCGTGAGGCTCATGGCCATGACGTTTCCGACCCCGCTGTTATCCGTGGCATGGCTCAGCGTTATCTGGAGGGCTTATACAGAACCGATGGTCAGCCTCCTATCACAGAGGCGCTCCCTGGGCAGTTTCCTCCCCCCCACCCCCGCCTCAGATGACTGCGGACCTTTCCCAACCGCTTAGCCCTGAGGAGGTCAAGTCGGCGTTTTTTTCTATGGCTCATAACAAGGCCCCCGGGTTCGATGAGTTCAC